>JAKZJZ010000020.1:0-87500 GCA_022702705.1 Papilionanthe hookeriana x Papilionanthe teres
AAGAGAAAGGGGTACAATGGGAGGGGCACGTTTTTTGAAGAATTGGACCTCTATTTATAGGCTTCAAGAGTTGCCTTGAGGCACCTCTTCAAAACATCTCCACATTCAATGAATCTTCTAGAAGGTCGGTCTGGCGCCTAGGCGCCGGAATCTGGCGCCTAGGCGCCGGACACCGCTTCCAGTTCTTCGCACCTCTTCACTTTGGCTCGCACCTCTTCGCGATTAAAACCGTTTTGGAGAGTCCAAATGCAATGTATCACATGTCCTATTATCAAGGAACAACTGCCAGTCTTCTAGAATGTCCAATAACCGCTCACTCCGTCAAAATAATTGATCAAATGTTGTAAAAAACTTGACAGTTTTCGTATCGAGTCTGGCGCTTAGGCGCCAGGCCATATTTTTTTATACTTTTGGTATTTTGCTCCATTTTTGCTCCTTTTTGCTCCTTTTTCCTTCTTAGACCTTTTTACATTACCTACATCCAAAAACACAAAAAATACCTTTCATTAAAACATAATATCCTTAGAAATTAATAAGAATTAAGACATAAAAAATAGGTATTTTTTATAGATCAAAATCCCCCAAACTTAAATGTTACTTGTCCTCAAGTAACTCTTTTTACTACATAAAATATAATTTTGGAAATAAAAGATAAATATTTAAGATTCCTTATAATTTTTTATTTTATAAAGTCTTTAGTAAATTATTAACCCAATTTCACTAACTAGGTTTAATTTTAAGAATTTAAAGAATATTTAACTATCAAATCATAAGATTTCAAACTTTTCATTCATTTTTAAAATAATAGAATTTTATTATATTAAGCTTTCATAGATTATTTACAAGAAAAAGATCTCCTTGAAAAATTTTTTCTAAATAAATATTTATGCATAAAAATGAAGTAAAGTATGTAATTAGTTTTCTTCCTATAAGATAATTCAAGTGAAGCTAATTTTTGGTTAGACATTTCCTCAAGCTTCTCCTCTCTATCTTCTTTTTTTTTTCTTTTTTTTTTTTTTTTTAATAGAGAGGATTACTATATCTGGATAGCCTATTAATGGTTTTGAACTTCACTATCCTTAACTTATATTTTCAAAACTTATACATCTCCACTTAATTATTATAACATAAATAAAAATTCAAAAAGAATTCCAATCTTTTCTTTTTCAAGTGATAATTTTTTATTACTTAATATTTCTAAAATTCTATTATTTCTATCATGAATAGAAAAATTCTTTTTCTCATTCTTCTTTAAGTTAAATAATTCTATTCTTAAAATCAATCAAAGTTAGTAAAATTTTGGTTAATTTCACTAAATTGTTTATAATTTCAAAAATAAAAGTGATCTCAAATAAATTCTTCATTCCTTAAGTTATGTTAAAAAGTTTCTATTTTTAAGAAAGTATTAGCTCTTTAAGGACAAATAAAATTTAATTTTGAATGAATTTTCCCTTCCCCCAAACTTAAGTTTTGGTATAGTATGATAATTTGAAAGTATGAGAGAAAGAAAATCATAAGTATTTTTAGTAAGTATGTAAAAAAAACAATCTCAAAAAGAAAAATTAACTTCTAAACATGCTTTTATGAATAATTAAGATAAAATTGAAGCATGTATATAGAAAGGTAAGCAAGCTAATTTTATGATGATATTAAATTTGAAACAGAATTAAAGCAGAGCAAAATTACTAAGTACTAAACAGAGTACTAAAACAAACATATAAATTAACTCTAACATCAGTCTCAACACAATATACTAAAAATATTTTAACCACAGAATCCATCCACACAAGTACATAAACTAAACAATACACATCAAACATAAAACTAACAAACAATCCAAACAAAACAAACTAACAACAGAGTAGCACTACATAAAGACCTCTCTACTACTAATCACTAGCTGTCGCCTTATCGTCATCTTCATCACCAAAGGAAAATCAACGTCCTTAGGATCAATAAATTTTTTGAATCTAGGAAAAGTAGGAAAACTAACATCACGTTCACCCTTCAGAAATCTGACTAGGGCTTCATCATACTCTGCATCGTAACTACTCTTCCTCTGGGTATAATCAGATAAATGATCTAGTTTTCTATCAATAGTATCTATCCTGCAGTGAGTTTGAAATAACTCATGTTGCTGCTCTAAAAACTGATCATGCATGGACTCCCAGAAATCTGATGGTGGCTTAGCAGAAGTAGAGGGCCTAGAAGTAGGTCTACCTGAAGTATGTGCAGAAGTAGAAGGAGCGGTCGATCTCTTCCCTCGAAGACGATCATAGATACTAACACTCTCCTGCCTAATTGTCTTAGTAGACTTCAGCTTCTCCTCAGAAATATCAATAGTGACTCCATCATTAACACATAGTGAATAAATCAAAGAAGGAAATCCCAATCCAACATAAGTGCTGGATTTCGCAGTAGACTCCAAAAAATCATAAATAATGCTTCTGACATCAATAGGCTTCCTCTCCTGAATGCACTAATTTAAGATCGCTCGATCTCTAGTTACTTCACTCAGGTGGTTGGAAGGTAACAATCTTGCAGAAATAAAGTAGTGTCATGCTTTAGATACACCATTTAATTCAGAGGATTTGAAGTTTACCCTCTTTCCGTTCTTGATCTTCCAAGATCCAGTACCGTTAGTCAGATAAGCAATAATCATGTCCAAATCTCCCTCAGATGGTGATAATCCAGAATAATAGCACTCAATAGTCAGTGGCAGGCCATAGAATATGTTGATTCTCTCTGGAGTAATTCCTACTCCGACTCCTCTAACAAAGACTTCAGAATCTTCAGCATCCAGAAAATTTGCATAAAATTCTCGAACAATCGGGATAACAACAATAACAGTAAAGTAACAAAATCATTGCAAGTTGTGCGCAACGATAGTGTTTTCGATCATCTCCCCAGGATGATAAAAACTTCGTTCCGAGATGAACTTTCCCGACGACGCAAGTTCGTGGAAGCGAAAATGCGCAGCCGCAGTTGGAAATTTGCTGCTATCAAAATTTTCTCGTCCTTTCCCGCGCTTAGATTCTGGAGCCATCTAAACGTGAAAGAAAACAAGAACTAATTTAGGAACCAAAGATTTAAACTCTTTTTAAGTTTATAAAACTTAAAATAAGTTTAAAAATCCAAATAAATAACTAAAAATCAAATATTTTTTCAAATTTTCAGTTCTTAGCAAAACTTAGGAAAATCTATGGTGAAAATCGAAAATAAATGGTTTAAAGTGTAGATCTGACCTTGAGACGAAGAAATCAAGTGGTTTCGCGCTCAAATCCTTGATGTTTTGACCTCAAAATGGATCTAGAGGATGTATTTTCGCGAAAATGGGGAAGAAGATGAAGCTTAGGCGTTAAAAATGGCTTTTGGGGGTTTAAATGGTAATTTTCGGGTAGCAGGCCGAACTGGAGCTTAGGCGCCCAATTCTGGCGCCTAGGTGCCAGACTCGCCTTTCACAAAATTTTTTTTTTAAAATTTATTTTTCCACCAAAATTCATAAATTCAACTTCCAATTACTCATATCAGAGTAGAGCTTCAGTTTCTAACTTCCACAACATTTTTCAAAAATTTATAAAAATTAAATTTTGAATCCACCAATCAAACATAAGGTTTTCAATCAAACTCATTAATTTCCATTTAAAATCTTCAATTTTGACTCAATACATTCCAGATAAGTACTACATTTGATTCAAGTTCTTAATACACACTCAATCATAATAAGTTCAAAGCAAATACAACACACATTGAACATGAAAGCAAATACATTAACAATCACAATCGATTCTCTAAATCGATACAATGACTCAACAAACCATAATAACTATCTCTTTACCAGAATATTCTAATCTTCACAAGGGAAATTGTGTACTCCACTTGGAAAGAAGACTAACGCTCTAGGGAAATCCGTAGCCTTCTTTTCATCAATCCACTTGTTCTTCGCATACATTTCAACTTGAGCTCTTGATAAGCCGCAATATGATCAAATTGAAGTTTCATTTGACATTCTAGATGTTCAATTTGATGAAACATCTGATGAAGGCGATCTCCAATCCTTTTGAAATCTTCTTCAAACTTATCTAAATGACTAGAAATTTTCTCTAAACTTACAACGATGAAACCATTGAAGTAGGTTTGAGGATCCCTTGAGACCTTGTCCCTAGCCTCTTCTCCATGATTTCTCCTTTCTATTTCTTCAAAAATTTCTCAAATCTCTCAAGAATGAAATGTAAGGGACGTAATTTTGATTGTTTGATGGTTAGGGAAGAAGATGGGTAGATTTAAAGGGGAAAATAGTGTGAAAAACTGAAAATTTTTGTTTTTGCACGACCCAGTAACCGTGGCGCTTAGGCGTCGAATCTAGCGCCTAGGCGCCGGACCTATTGATACATAGTTGATTTTGGCGTTTAGGCGCCGAATTTTGGCGTTTAGGCGCCGAATTCTGGCGCCTAGGCGCCGGAACTATGTTCAACTCCGTTTAGCCTAATCATCAAAATTTCAAAATTTCGTTCTCCAAGATAGGTAAATTATACTAGTAAGAGTTATTTAGACTCGATAACTCACATTGTAAACTATCATAATGAAGGTTAATTTGATCTTCTTTTTACTCATATATAAAATAGAGTGATCCAATTTTTAAATCTTACATACCTCAAAATAATTTTCAGCCTAAGTCAACCAAGACTTATGAACATCAAATTTTTCTAAAGTAATATAAAATTAATCAAGATCGAGGCATAACCTTACATTAAAACACAAAAACACAAGATAATTATGGGTTGCCTCCCACAAAGCGCTTGGTTTAACGTCGTCAGCCCGACTTAAGTAAATCTTTAATCACGTTGACTCAATTCATAAGCCTCTTTACAAATCTTCTTAATATCTCCCAAATAAGGCTTCAATCTTAATCCACTTACTTTAAAAATTTTTCCGGTTTTGGGATATTTAATATCCATGACTCCATAATGGTATACTTTCTCGACAAAATAAGGTCCAATCCATTTAGATCTTAATTTTCCAGGAAAAAGTCTTAAACGAGAATTAAACGAGTAAAACTTTTTGTCCGAGCTCAAAAATTTTTCCCGAAATTTTCTTATCATGCAACATCTTCATTTTCTCTTTATAAATCCTCGCATTTTCATATGATTCGTTTCTAATTTCTTCCATCTCATTTAATTGCAATAATCGTTTTTCTCCTGCTTTATTCAAATTAAAATTAAACTCCTTTATTTCCCAATAAGCTTTATGTTCAAGTTCTACAGGTAAGTGACAATGTTTACCATAAATTAAACGGTAAGGTGACATTCCGATTGGTGTCTTATAGGCTATTCTATAAGCCCATAATGCAGAATCAAGTCTATCAACCCAATCAGTTCTTTTAGGATTAACGACCTTTTCTAAAATTCTTTTAATTTCTCTGTTTGATACTTCGACCATTCTACTTAGTTTGAGGGTGATAAGCGATTGCAATTCTATGTTTGATTCCAAATTTTTGAAGTAATGATTGAATTCTTATATTCTTGAAATGACTTCCACCATCAGTGATAATTACCTTAGGCATTCCAAATCATGAAAATATCATTTTCTTAGAGAATTTTGAAACACTTTTGGAATCAAAGTTTGGTAAAACAACGACTTCAATCCACTTTGAAACATAATCAACTGCTAATAAAATATAAATTTTTCCAGATGATGGAACAAATGGTCCCATAAAGTCTAATCCCCATATATCAAAAATTTCAACTTCCAATATATAGTTTAACAAAATTTCATTCTTCCTAGATATATTTCCCATCCTTTGACATCGATCACATGTTTTCACATATTGTCTCAAAACTTTAAATAAGGTAGGCCAATAAAATCCAAAATTTAAAATTTTAAATGCAGTTTTATCTATGTCAAAGTGTCCTCCAAAATCAGAATCATGACATTTTTGAATAATAGCAAAAGTTTCCTCATAAGGTACACATCTTTGAATCATAGAATCTTTACCAATTTTAAATAAATGAGGATCTTCCCAAATATAAGATTTAGCATCATATTTAAATTTCTTAATAAATTTATTATCCAAGTCATAAGGTAAAATATTGCTAACTAAATAATTAACAATATCAGCATACCACGGTGTTTTGTATCTTTGAATAACATATAAAGATTCATCGAGGAATTTCTCATTTATATTTTTTCCGAAATAATATCATTTTTAATTCTAGACAAATGATCAGCAATTTGGTTTTCGGTTCCTTTTCTATCTACTATTTGAAAATCAAATTCTTGTAGAAGTAAAACCCATCTTAGAAGTCTAGGTTTAGAATCCTTCTTAGATATTAGATATTTAATAGCGAGAATGATCGGTATGAACTATGCATTTAGTACCAAGAAGATAAGGTCTAAATTTATCAAAGGCATATACTATAGCTAGAAGCTCTTTCTCGGTGGTAGTGTAATTTCTTTGTGTTTCAGTGAGAGTTTTACTAGCATAATATACAACTTTGTAAACTTTCTCATATTTTTGTCCTAATACAGCTCCAATTGCAAAATCACTTGCATCACACATTAATTCAAAAGATTTATTCTAGTCAGGTGCAACAATGATAATAGGATTTAATCTTCTTTGCGATTTTATAGTAGGTTTAAAATTTTCTTCCATTAAAATTCTATGCATGCAAATGGAAGGGCTTATTCCTTTTATATCAGCAATAGTCCAACCAAAAGCTTTCTTATAATTCTTTAACACACCTAGTAATTTTTCTTATTGATCTTTACTCAGTTCAGAAGAAATAATAACAGGTAAAGTTAACGCATTTCCAAGAAAAGCATATTTTAAATGGGAATGTAACATTTTTAATTCCAATTCTGGTGTTTTTTTAATTGAGGGTAAAATTATATCATTTTAAGTTATGTCTAAAGTTTCCCAATTATCTTTAATAAAATGAGTCTCTTCTTCTTCTACTACTTCATCTTTATCAGTTAAAAATTCAAATTTTTCTTCAGAAATAACTTTACATTTTTCTTGATAATGTTTTTCAATTAAATAATCAATTATATCCATTCAATAACATTTCTCTTTATCAGGGTACTTCATTGATTTAAGAACATTGAATTTAATTTCTTGATCATTGACTCTCATGGTTAATTCTCCTTTTTGCACATCAATCATAGCTAGTCCGGTAGCTAGAAAAGGTCTTCCTAAAATAATAGGTATCTCTTTATCTTCTTTCATATCTAGTACTATGAAATTTACATGGAAGATAAATTTATCCACTTTAACAAGGACATCCTCTATAACTCCTTTAGGATAAGTGATAGATCTATCAACTAACTGAAGAGTTACAGTGGTGGGAGTAATATCTCCTAAATCCAATCTTCGATAGATAGAAAATGGCACGAGATTAATACTTGCTCCTAAATCACATAAAGCTTTTCCGCAAAATTTTTGTCCAATAGCACAGGGTATAGTGAAACTTTCAGGATCCTTAAGCTTTTCAAGTAATTTCTTTTAAATTATCGTACTGCATTCTTCACTTAATGCAACAGTTTCAAAAGCTTCAAATTTTCATTTTTTGCTTAAAATATCCTTCATAAATTTTGTGTAAGTTGGCATTTGTTCCAAAGCTTCAACAAAAGGTATGTTAATAGTAAGTTTCTTAAAAATTTCAAAGAACTTAGAAAATTGATGATCAAGTTTTCATTGTTTAAGTCTTTGAGGAAAAGGTGGTGGTGGTTTTTCAACTTCCACATTAACGAGTATAACGATCGATCTTGACAAGGAGAGAGCTTCTTTAGGTTTTCCAATCTCTTCGACCTCAATCTCTTTTTCAATTTCATTCTGCAATTTTTCTTTTAATTCCTTTCCACTTCTAAGTTGCACAGCTTTAACTTGTTCAGGTTCTTTTCCAGTTTCCTTTGGATTGATTTCAACATTACTAGGAAATGTTCCTACAGGTCTATTATTAATTAAAGTAGCAATTTTCCCCATTTGATTTTCAATATTACGAATAGCAGTATTTTTATTTTGTAATTGATTATTCATTTGCATAATTAATTCTTCTATTGATAACTTTTTCTATTGATTATTAAATCCAGGAGGTTTATAATTTGAATTAACTTGATTATTCCAATTTCCGGTGGGATGAGATTGATTATTACCCCATTGTTGTTGTGAATTGTTCCGGTTAAAATTAGGATGATTTTTCCACTTGAGGATTATAATAATTTGAATAAGGATTATTTTTATTTGCAATAGCTTGTAAAGGTTCAATAGTTTGAGAATCTTCAATATTAGCAGAGTTATTATGTGAAATATTAATTGCAAAATTATCTAATTTCTTAGATATTGCTGCAACTTGTGAAGCTAAGATAGAAAATGCTTCATTATCTTGAATACTAGCCATCTTTTTAAGGTTAATCCTTTCATAAGGCCATTAAAAATTGTTATTAGCCATTTCTTCAATTAAAGTGTAAGCTTCTTCAAATGATTTAGACATTAAAGAACCTCCAGCAGACGGCATCGATAATTGATTTTAAAGATCCAATTAATCCATTATAAAATGTTTGAATAATCAACCAATCGAGTAAAGCATGATGAGGACATTTTCTTAATAGTTCTTTAAATCTTTCCCAAGTTTCATATATTGTCTCCCCGTCAAATTGACTAAACAAAGTAATATCATTTCTTAATTTAGCAATTTTAGAAGGAGGAAAATACTTAGCAAGGAATTTTTGTGCCATTTCGCCCATGTTTTAATAGAACCAGTTGCTAATGAGTTTAACCACATCTTTGCTTTATCTCTTAAAGAAAAAGAAAAGAGTCTAAGTCTAATAGCATCATCAGAAACATTGTTATATTTAAAGGTAGCACAAAGTTCTAAAAAACTAACAAGATGTAAATTTGGATCCTCATTGGTGATCCACCAAATTGATTGTTTTGCACCATTTGAATAATAGACGGTTTAAGTTCAAAAGAATTAGCATCTACGGTGGGTATTTGAATACTACTATAAGTTCATCAATCTGTAGGGTTAGCATAATCCCTTAATGGTTTATAAACATTTTGATCATTAAGTTCAATTGGATTTTGTAAAGTAGCCATTTCTTGAAATTTTTTAATTTGCTTTCCCTTTTTAATTTTTCTAATTGTTCTTTCCAATTCAGAATCTAAAGGTATTAATCCTTTAGAACCAAATCTTCGCATAAAATAAGGAATAAAATATATATCTTTTTCTTTTTTATAATAATTTATTTATTTATATATATATTTATATTATTATTATTATTATTATTTTATTTTATTTTATTTTTATAAGAAAATTTATACTATTCTATTTTTTCTCTTTCCCCGGCAACGACGCCAAAAAAATCCCGAATTCGACCGCAAATAACACAAGAATGTTCGTTTCCAAAAGATAAACAAAACTTCGACTCAATTTATAAATATCGGCTAGTGTATAAAATTAATATGATGTAAATTTAGAAAATATTTACACACTAGGGGTACTACGCAAGTATACGTATCGTTTCAAGTAACATGTGGTTTCTTTAAACAAAGACCCCATGACGATCCCATCTTATAGTTAATTATATTAATAAATTTTCTAAATAAAAAAATAAAGTAAAATAAAATAAAATTAAATAAATAAATAAAAAAATAAAAAAATATTTTTATTTTATCTTTTAATTTAATTATAAATTACTATTAATTTACTAGATGCAAAATAAAGAAAACAATAATAAGAAAATGATTTTATGAAATTTATATAAATAAACAACTTTCTTTCCTTCAATTAATCTAAGATTTTTAAGATAATTTAATATTCGTTGGAGAATTTGATTTATAGTATTGTGCCAAATAGAAGACTTTATTCTTTACCCTTTCGATCTGTGCGCAAAGAACATTAGCTAATTTGCTGCACAGGTCCCATTGTTAAGAGAAATTCAAGACCCAGTTCACACTTAGATGTCAAAGGTGGCTATGGTCGACCCTACTAGTGACCCTTTCCTAATCTACAAATCAAATTATAAGAATTTAGTCTGTCACTCTAAAACTTATCAATTGTACGCCCTTTAAATCTTATCTTCCCATTTATTCGTACCCCACCTGAATAGCCCGCACATGGCCTTCGACTACCCAAGGATTCATGTGACATTTACAAGTTAAGAGTTCTTCTCCTTCAAGGTCTCAAAACTCTTCAACAGTTTTAACAATTCAAATGGCCAATTTAAAAAGTAAAGTAAGATCGTATTAATGTTAATACAATGTTTCAAAATATTTTCAATTTCAATTCTCCATCGAATCTTTATATTATCTTATTTATCTCTTCATAATCAAGGAAGAAAGTGAAAACCAACTACTCGAACACATTGAAAATAAATAGCAAAACATGATAATTAAACTTTTGAATCAAATATAAAAATACTTATCTCAAATATTTCTTCTACGTATCTTCGATTCTACCGACTCCACAAAGGTAATGAACTCCGTATGCAACAATCAGTAACAAACTCACTAAACTAAACAAAAGTGGCCCTAAATTCCTCTCTATTTCTCTCTCTAAGGATGAGAGATCCTAAAGTGGATAAGAGAAAGGGTTACAATGGGAGGGGCACGTTTTCCTCGAAGAAATGGACCTCATTTACAAGCCATGGCCGCCTCGAGGCACCTCTTCAAAACATGTCCACATTCGATGAATCTTCTGTGGGCTCACCGGCGCCTAGGCGCCGGACACCACGTCCAGCTTCTTCGCACCTCTTTCACTTTGGCTCGCACCTCTTCGTTTAAAACCATTTTGGAGCGTCCAAATGCAATGTATCACATGTCCTATTATCAAGGAACAATTGCTACTCTCTAATGTCCAATAACCTATCACTTCGTCAAATAATCGATCAGTTGTCAAAAACTTGACAGCTTTTTGTAATCTATTCTGCGCTTAGGCGCGTCGGCGCCAAGGCGCCTAGCCATAATTTTTTATACTTTTAGTATTTTACTTACTTTTGCTCCTTTTTATCCTTTTTCCTTTTTAGACCTTTTTACATTACCTACATCCAAAAACACAAAAAATACCTTTCATTAAAGCATAATATCATTAGAAATTAGGAAGAATTAAGACATAAAGAATAGGTATTTTTTTATTGATCATATACTTACATTGATATAAGTGACTTTATTATTAATCAATCGCTCTCATTTTTATCACCACAAAAAGTCACAGTCAAGTTTTTGGCGCCGTTGTCAGGGAAGTTTTAGTAAGAACCTTTGGAGAATTTTAGTTGAAGTAATTAGACTTAGACTTGGAAAATTGTAGTGTCGTAAAAAATATTTTTGTGTGAAAAGTGTTTTTATATGAAAAAGTGTTGTTAAAAAAAAATTGTTTATGTGAAAAATAAGGTGTTCATGAAAATATTTTTACAGTCAATATATTTCATCTATTATTTGTTTAATTATTAATGTATTGTTTGTTATGTTGCGTATGCGAAACAAAGGATCTGGCAGACTTGTGCCTTATGATCCCGAGTTTGGAAAAATAAAAAAATAAAAATACAAAAAAGGACTCGAAAAACTAGAAATGAAAATGGAATACATTCGTATAATAACTTGGAAAATCATCATACTTCTTTGAGGGATTACATAATTCCTACGAAAGATGAAATTCACTCATGTATATAAAATACTGTCATAGAAGCTACAATTTCGTTTGAAATAAATCCCGAGATTATCCAATCGATGCTAATAATCAAATAGGAACCCTCGAAGATCCCTATTTACACTTATCAAATTTTCTAGAACTTGCTAGTGATTTCGTTATAACCGTATATCGTACGATGCCGTTAATTAAGGATTTTTCCTTTCTCACTAAGGGATAAGGCTAAAATGTGGTTATACTCATTATCACTGGCTCTATTAAAAATTGGGAGGAGTTAACTCAAAAATTCCTAGCTAAGTATTTTCCACCTTCAAGGACTACTAAACTTAGAAATTATATTATCTCATTTTGTCAATATGAAGGAAAATCAATATACGAAGTTCTGGAAAGATTTAAGGAACTCCTAAGAAAGTGTCCACATTATGCTCGCCAGATTGGTTAATCATTCAAACTTTTTATAATGGGTTAGTAGGTTCCTTATATTTGTTAACGATGATAAACAAGCGAAGTGGATCATTAACGGCTAAACCATTCAAGAAGCGATGACACTGCCAAAACGGCTACAAAAGAATTTCAATGGCCCTCTGCAAGGGTAAATCTTAAAAATGTAGCTAGTGTTCATGATACACATGTGATTACTGATCTTGAATCTCAAATTCCCCCAATATCAAGGAAGTTGGACCAATTTGGAATGAACCAGCCTCAACTCACTCCAGTAAGTGAGGAAAGTTCATTAGGGCATATAATTGATTCTAACTTATCATATGATGCTTTAAATACCATAAAAAACCTGTACTCTAACTTTTTCAACCCAGGTTGGGAGAACCATCTTAAATTTAATTGGAATCATACTAATGTATTAAGGGAAACCAAAATTGGGAAAATAATCATGTGAATCCTAATGGAAGTTGGAATAATTAGGGGAACACAATCTATAGACCTTCATATCCACCAAACTCTAACAATGATCAACAATTTGAGGATAAGAAGATGTATATGGAAGAAGTGGTATTGCAAATGGGAAACCACAAAAGTCAAAATGTTGCCATTAAAAACATAGAGAGTCAACTGGGAAAAATTGATAATTCACTTATGAATAGACCCCAAGGAACACTTTCTAGCAACATTGAAATCAACCCTAAAGTGAACAATAATGAACAAGTAGAATCTATCCAATTAAAAAGTGGAAGAGAGATAGAGGATGTGGTAAAAGAGAAAGATGTTTGCGAGAGAAATAAAGAAAACTAAAAGACCCGAAGAACATATTTCTAAGGATCCGGAAAAATTAATATCTCCAACTAAAATCAGTTTGGAAAAATCACCACCTCCATTTCCTCAAAGACTTAGAGCAATACGAGTCGATAAAAATTTTTAAAGTTCATGAAAGTACTTAGGAAGTTAATGATAAATATTCCTTTCACTGAAGCTTTGGAACAAATGTCAAGTTATGCAATGTTTATGAAGGAGATATTAAACAAGAAAATGGAATTTGGGGATTACGAGATAGTTGCACTAAGTGAGGATTGCACAAGCTATACTTCAGAAAAATTTTTCTCTGATCTCGTAGCTTTATAATTCATTGTGCAATTGGAAAAAGATTATGCGGAAAAGCGTACAAGATTTAGGATCGTTAATAATGTGATGCTTCTATCTATATTTAAAATGTTAGGTTTAGTCCATATTTCTCTCACTATCGTAACCCTTCGTTAGCTGATTGATTTATCATTTATCCAAAAGGAGTTATAGAAGACGTGCTTGTTAAAGTGGATAAATTTATCTTTCATTTGGACTTTTTTGTAAAATATATGGAGGAAGATAAAGAAATTCCAATTATTTTAGGGAGATCATTTCTTGTTATTGGACAAGCTATAAAAGATGTGCAAAAAGGAGAGTTGACTATGAATATTAATGACCAAGAAGTCACTTTTGAAGTATTAAAGACTACGAACATCCAGCAACAGAGAAAATACGATGATTATTTTTAGATGCATGAAATACCGTCTAAGTAAAGACCATTTCCAAGATAATTTTGAGAGTAAGTTAACAGATGAGATCGAAATGGACTTTCATGATGAGTTGAAAATGTTGTTTAAAGAAGACTGTATCTATGTTCAGAAGAGGTGTGAAATGATGGAAGTTGCAAAAAAATAGTGGACTCTTAATTCCATCTATTGAAAAATCTCATGAACTTAAGACATGTACCCCATACAATTTTAAAGCCTACATATTTAGGGAATTCATCTACACCACTACTCTTTATATCTTTAGATGCGACGAATCACAAAAAAACTTGAATTGAATGATGAACAAGATAAAAATTATTTAACTAAGACTTGGAAGAGAATTTGGTGATATATTTCAAAAGAACTTTGAGTTGGAGAAAAGAGGATAAGGATATTGAAAGACCAATAGAAGAAATTCTTATGGAGTCGAAAAACTTATTTCCTCAACTAAGATAGATATAGAAAAAGACCACCTCCACCATTTACTCGCATCAAGGGGAAGAATTGGAAGAAAATTTGAAATTGTGGTTATTTACAATAAGAATTCCGATCAAGAATATGAATTATCTAGAGAATCTGATCCAAAATTTGGGAGATCTTGAATTATTATATAAAGATCCATTTGTTATAAATTTCACATCATATTAATACGCAATTTTTTAAAAAATCAATGGGGGTTATCATTAGATCTGGGAAAGAATAGCGATAATTATGATATAAATCAAATCGAAAAGTGAGAGCCGAATGAAAATTACAATTGGGGATTTGTTAATTCTCGATTTGAAAAGGATTGGGCGATTGATAGAGGATTACTTAATTGGAATTTTCATTCGTAGGAATCATTTGCTCAGCTCCACGACGTTAAAACCAAGCACTTAAGGAGGTAACCCATAATTATCGTTGTGCTTTAGAGCGGATTGACTCGATCTGCAAAGTACAATATGGATCGATTTCGCCTAGATTGTTGAATGGTAGATGTTTGGATTATTAGTGCTTCGATCCGATCTCTGTCCGTGTCTAGAGGGGGTGATTCCTTAACTTCTTATTATGGCTAGACTTGATCTCTCAGAGTAGCTGGATTAACGAGTCCACTTCGACTGGGTCTCACCCAGATTGAGTTTTACAAGATAAATCATGAATTTCAAACATTAATAAGCCCATCTCAATTTGTTACTTTCTTTCGCAACTTTATTTTCATTAGGTAGAAGTCGCGAACCTTATTTGATGAATACTCATGTGGATGATCTACACTATCTTTATAACTCTGTGAGGTGCTTAAATTATAAGGGATTAGATGATACCTGAGATTGGTGTCTGGAAACCAATTTATTAGGGATAATCTTATCTTTCGGATTATAATCTATAAAACCATTTAAAATGTACCTTATTTATTTGTTTAGTGATTTTGTTAGATATTGGAAGTAAATTAGTGAAATGCGATGAGTTAAAGGAAGAATTGACCTCATTTATCATGTGTATTTGTGCTTGAATTGTGTGTTTTTGTTTGTGTTACAAATTTATATAGGTATTGAAGAACATTTTTATATTCTCTTGCCGATACCTGCTATGCTAATTAAACTTTTATTTAATAAATTTCATTCTGGCATGATTAGTTTAGATTTACTTTCTCTCGTTACATATTGTTTCTTTGGCCCTAATGAATACTTGTAAATGTTTTTTATAGACAAGTGTTGCAGAGAGAATTTCGAACTATTTTCCTTCCCCGCTTATATTTTTTGTATCGAATGCTATATATGTTAAAAATTAAGTTTGGGGTAGGAAGAAAAATAAAATTTTAACGTGAAAATACTTCCTTTTAGTGTAATTTTATTACAAGCATGTTTTAGGTTAGATTTACTTTCTTCTACAAATGTGAAAATACTTCCTTTTAGTGTAATTTTATTACAAGCATATTTTAGGTTAGATTTACTTTCTTCTACAACCATTCTATCCTGATTATGCATGTATATGAATTTGATAGGATGTCGTAGTAAAAGTATATCAACCTTTACTTTTTCTTCCTCACAACATTTATGGAATTAATTGCAAAATATTTTAAAATTTAAGTTTCCGAGGGAGGAAGAAAATTTTTCAAATGTAACTTTATTTGTCCTCTCGCAGCCTGTATTTAATTTTATATCATTTTTAAAATGACTCTTTGTGGTATGTGGTGTTACCTTACCTTTACTATAATTTTCGATTTTAGGAATGTTAGAAAAATAACTTAGCTTGAAATCCTATGAAGAAACTCCATTTCAGTAGTTAAGATATTTTGTAGGAAACATTGAAAAAATGATTTTTCATTTATGGTAGAAAGGAGTTGAATATTTGAAAAGCTAAAATTCTTAGGTTTATACTTAATGAGAATTGATCCATTATTGAATACCTTTTTCAAACTTATACTTACACTTATAAAAAGTGAGAGAAAGTTTTGAGTTTTGGATTTTAGAGAGAGGATAGTGAATTCAAAATTATTAAAGGTCTATCCAGATATAGTAATCCTCACATAATAAAATGTTATTGAAAATGATCCCAAAAGAAAAAAAAAAGAAAGAAAAATAGTGAGGAGAAGCTTGAGGAGAAGCCTAATAAAAAATTAGTTTCACTTGAATCTTTTTAAACAAAAAGATTTAAAAATATCCTAAGATTATTCTTATTTCAAAAGATATTGGTTAAATTGGTATAGATAAGGTGCATAAATTCCATTTTTTTTTACTTTCTATGAATCTTTAGTTTGACAATTTTCAATAACATTTGAAGTAAATAGAAAATCAGGATTCCTAAGTTGAGTATGAGATATTCTTACACTCTAGTCCTAGGTTGATTTGCTAGAATTTCTCCTATGTTATAATATAATATTTCAGATGACATTATAGGAAACTCTATCAAAACCCACAACTACAAGTCAACATATTTTATTTTTAAAGTTATAAGAAAACATTTCGAGGACAAGTAATGGGCTAAGTTTGGGGGATTTGATGTACCAAAAATATATACGAATTTTGCTATATGATTTTACTCATTTTTAGTGGTATTGCACTTTAAAGGAAGGTATTTTTCATGATTTGTTGTAGGTATGATGATTTTAGGTGATTGGAGCAAAAAAAAGCAAAAACGGTGCAATTTGGAGCAAAAACGAGCAAGAAAACAAATTTTGGCTTGACACCTTTCGATAAGTCTTTTACTTTTCTTTTGTAAATGAGAAATTCCCTAATGAACAGTTATATGTTATTCAAGGATTACAAATGCCTTGGTATGCTGATATAGTTAACTATTCGTTAAGAATATTTTGCCATATAGATCGAATAACAAATATATTAAGAATTCAAGAATG
Source organism: Papilionanthe hookeriana x Papilionanthe teres (assembly GCA_022702705.1). Taxonomy (NCBI): domain Eukaryota; kingdom Viridiplantae; phylum Streptophyta; class Magnoliopsida; order Asparagales; family Orchidaceae; genus Papilionanthe; species Papilionanthe hookeriana x Papilionanthe teres. The sequence goes on from JAKZJZ010000020.1 coordinate 16,980, forward strand.
ATTCTAAACTCTGCATATCCGGGAAGATCCTCATTTATTTAAAATAGGAAGAGATTCTAAGATTCGAAGATGTACCTTATGAAGAAACTTTTACAATTATTCAAAAATGTCATGATTCCGAATTCGATGACACTTTTGATGGGATAAAACCGCGTTTAAAATTTTAAATTTCGGATTTTATCGGCGTACATTATTCAAAGATGTTGGACATTATGTGAAAACTTGTGATCGATGTCAAAGAATGGGGAATATCGTTAAAAGATGAAATGCCTCTAAACTATATATTAGAAATTAAAATTTCGATGTATGGGGTTTAGACTTTATGGGACCTGTACCATTATCCGGAAAGATTTATATTTTATTAAGCACTTCGATTATGTTTCAAACTGAATTGAAGTTGTAGCTTTACCTAACTCTGATTCCAAAAGTGTTTCGAAAATTTTAAAGAAGATGATTTTTACAAGATTTGGAATGCCAAAGATAATTATCACAGATGGGGGAAGTCATTTCAGAAATGTAAGAATTCAATCATTACTGGAAAAATTCGGAATTAAAAACATAGAATTGTAAATCGCTTATCACCCACAAACAAGTGGAATGACTCGAAATATCAAACAAAGAAATTAAAAAGAATATTGGAGAAGACCGTTAATCCTAAAAGAACTAACTGCGGCCGATACCGATTCGCATTACGTTTATAAAACAAGCTTCTTTATAAGACACCTATCAGATTGTCACCTTATCGGTTAATTTATGGTAAACATTGTAACTAATTGTTAAACTGGAACACAAAGCTTAGTGGGCGATAAAGGAGTTCAATTATGATTTGAATGTTGCAGGAGAGAAACGACCGTTACAATTGAATGAAATGGAAGAGATAAGAAATGAGTCCTATGAAAATGCAAAGACTAATAAGAAAAGAATGAAGAATTTGCATGATAAAAAGATTTCAAGGAAAATATTTGAGCCTGGACAAGAAGTATTATTATTTAATGCTCGTTTAAAACTTTTTCATGGAAAATTAAGATCTAAATGGATGGGACCATTTATAATTAAGATGTATACCCTTATGGAGTTGTGGATATTAAAGATCCCAAGACGGGAAAAATATTTAAAGTTAATGGATTATGAATGAAGCCTTATATGGGAGAAATGAAACCAAATTACAAGGAGGCTTACGAACTAAGTATACCTGATTAATACAACTGATTAGGTCGGGCTTACGACGTTAAACTAAGCGCTTTGTGGGAGGCAACCCATATATTATTATTGTGATTGTTTATGATTTGAATTTATCTTTATCGATGTTTATGTGCTAATCACACCCTTTTAATAAACACCTATTTTTAAGACTGAAACTTCTCAGAAATCGACGATGTGTGAAACAGAGTCGAACGTGATTCCGACGCCTAGCTCCTAAATCACACACACACACACACACACACACACACGCCCCTAAGCGCCAAAGATAACCAATGGTATCGATAGTCCAAATACTAAGCGCGCATTTCGCGTCTAAGCGCCCTTAGCTATTTCGATAGTGTTAAAACCGAAAATTTTCAGTTTTTCACACAAAATCTCCCTATAAATTTCTATCTTTGTCCCCAATCCCTAAGCAACCATTTTCGGGATCACGTAAAAATCATTTCTGAGGAGATAAGAGAAGTTCGAAGTAATGGAGAGAGGAAATCATGACATCGAGGTAAGACAAATCTTCTAAAGATGCTCACCTATTTTAATGATTTTATCAAGTAGCTTAGTATGGAGAGGTTATTTATTTGTTTAGGAAAGATTGAGGCGGAACTTCAAAGCACGTGGGAACTATCCGCATGAGATGTATCATCAAATCGAGTATTTAGAATGGCAGAATAAAACTTCAATTCGATCATATGGCGCTCATCAAGATGCTCAAGTCACAATGTATGCAAAGAACAAGCGGATTAATGAAAGACGGCTTTGGAATTTCCAAGGCGTTGGTTTTCTATCCATGCGGCCTAGCGAACTTCATTGCGGGAGGATGAAAAATTGAAGTTCTGCTTCGAATAGATCTTTTATGTGTTAGTGAGTCAAAGATTTGGATTGTGTGTTTGCATTTATTTTTCAATGTGTGTTGTTGGATTGAGAATTTCTTTGAATTAGTGTTATTTGTGTTGTTTATAGAATGATAAACCTTGTTATAGTCTTCTTCTAGAAATTATGGAGCTTGGAATGAAAAAATATGAAATGGAATCAAGAGTTCGATTATATTCGAGTTTGAAACGTGGATCTAATTTATCATTTTAATTAATTGTGTAAATGTTCGGAAGTTAGAAATTGGAGTAATACTCTCATATGAGTAATTGTGTTTTTGAATTTGATAAGTTTTGGCGTGAATTAGAATTTTTTAAAACAAATTTTCGAAAGGCGAGTCCGCGCGTTTGTGCACTGCATTCGGCGCCTAAACGCTCTGCCTAACCCGAACCCAAAACTTCACTTTCTTAAACCCCCAAACGCTATTCTCGACTTTTTTTTTTTTTTTTTTTTTTTTTTCCCGTTCTTCCCATTTTCGCGAAAATACAGCCTCAGATCAATTTCTGCTCAGATTTTCAAGTTTTTAAGCTTCGAATCACTCGATTTCTTCATCTCGGGCTCGATCTTTTACCTTCTAAACCATTTATTTTCGAATTTCAATTAGCGGATTTTCGCTTTCTTGAAGAGAACCGAAGTTTCGAGGAAAAAATTTGATTTTATAGTTAAATCCATGGATTTCAAGCTCTTTCAGGTCGAAAGCTTAAATTAGTTCATTTCCTTTGATCCTATAAATTTATTTTGCATTTTATTTCACGTTTAGATGGCACCTAAATCTAAGCGAGGAAAAGAACGAGAAAATTTCAATCATAGCTAGCTTCCGCTACCGTCGCGCACATTTTCATTACAACGATTTTGCTAAGACAAGAAAGTTTATCTTGGAACGAAGTTTTTACAATCCTGGAAGAAGGATTGAAGATACGATCGTTGCACTCAACTGGCAACGATTATGTTATTTCACTGTTGTTGATGTTATCCAAGTAGTTAAGGTGTTTTATGCAAATTTCTTGGATGCTGAAGAGTACAAGATCTTCTTAAGAAGAATTAGAGTCAAATTTACTATAGAGAAAATCAACATATTCTACGGCTCGCCACCGAACATCGAGTGTTATTACTCTGGATTACCTCCATCTGAGGGAGATCTAGAGATGATTATCGGGCTAGATTGACCGATGAGATCGGGAGCGTGGAAGATCCGTACCGTAAAGTGGGTAAATTTTTCATCATCTAAGCTAAATGATGTTTCTAAGGAATGCCATTACTTTATTTCGCCGCCTCCTTCCATCCAACCATTCGAGTGAGGATACCAAGGACAGCTATCCCTTGCAATCATCGCATACGGAGAGGAAGCTGATTGATGTTGGGAGTATCATTCATGATTCTGTAGAAGCCACTGGTCAATCTAGCACTTCTGTGGGACTGGGATTTCCATCTCTTATTTATTCTCCGTGTGAGAATGCTGGAATTGATGCTGAGCATTTGGAGGAAAAGCTCAAGTCTACGAAGCCCATTGGACGAGAAAGTGTCAGTATCTATGATCGATTCTTAGGTAAGAGTTCTACCATACCTTCTAGTTCATTACCTACTTCGGTGTATCTTCTACTGACCCTCTACTTCGCCGAGCCCACCATCTAGTTTCTCTGGAATCTATGTACGATAAGTTTACGGAAAGGAAGACAATGAGTTATTTCTAACTCATCGTAGCAGATACGACCAATAAGAAGATCGATCATCGTTCCGAGTACACCCAAAGGAACAGTTGATTATGATGCCGAGTATTCGAGTCTCTTGTTACCCCGAATGGTGATCATGATGTTCGCCCTACCCGTCCTAAACATTTTCACCTTATATAGATCCGAAGTGATGTAAAATTTTCTTCGTGACGTACGACGAGGCTACAACAGGTGATTAGTAGTTAGATTTACCCCGAGATGTATTGATTCCGTTTTTAGTATTTGATTTCTAGTATGCTACATCGATGAGTTTGATTTTATTTTTTATTTGTTACCGATTTGTTTAATTAACTTTGGGTGGACTTTTAATGTTTAAACTCGTTTTTTGTATCATCTATTGTGTTATGTATTAAAGATTGGCATGGATGAATTTTTATTTTCTATGATAAATGTTTGTTTCTGTTTTAGCCTATTGTTTAGTATTCTCGAATAGTTAGTAATTTTTCATATTTTAAATAAAAAAAAGAGAATAGTAATAATATATATTTGAATTTTTTTTTAGAAATTAACTCCTACTTTAAACTTTTCTATATATGCTTAATCATTTTTGTTACATACATATTAAAGCATGTAGAAGTAGAAATGAGTTTTTCCTTACTACATCATCGTACCTAGATAAATTCTTGTTTTATTCTTCGTCTCATGCTTTAGAAAATTTGGCGATTAATTTTTATACTAAAAGCCGAAGTTTGGGGGAAGGGAAAATATTTTCTAAATATTAAATATTACTTGTTCTCAATGTACTAATATTTTCTTTAAATATATTAACATAACATAAGGAATGAAAAATTCATTTAAGATTACTAAAATTCTTGAATTTATAAATAATTTAGTAGAATTTAATCAAAATTCCAATAATTTCGATTGATTTTAAGAATAATTATTTAACTTAATGAATAATAAGATTAAAATTTTTTTCTATTTATAGTAAAGAGAATTGTATTTTTAAAATACTAAGGAATCAAGGTTATTAATTGAAAAAGAAAAGATTGAAATAATTTTTGAAAAATACTTATTAAGAATATCATATTTATTAAGTGAAAATGTATAAGTTTTTAAATATAAGTTAAGGATAGTGAAGTTCAAAATCATTAACAGGCTATCCATATATAGTAATCCTCACAAAATAAATTGAGGGTTGAAAAATATCCTTAGAAAAGAAAAAAAGCAAAAAAAAAAAGAAATGTGGAGGAGAAGTTTGCGTGAAAGTTCTAATAAAAAATTTGCCTAATTAATTATCTTATACAAAAAAATAAAACTAATTACATTTTAAGCTTAATTTTTACATACAAATATTTTTGCTAGAAATATTTTCATGAAAGTCTTTTTCTTGTAAATATTCTATGTGACCTTAACATGATAAATTACAATTATTCTTGAAAAAAATGAAAAAATTGAAAGTCTTATGATTCGCAGTTAAATAAGCCTTTAAATTCTTAAAATTAAACTTAATTAGTGAAATTTAGTTAAAGATTTGCTAAAGTATTTATAATACCAAAAATTACAAAGAATCTTAAATATTTAAACTTCATTCCAAATGTTATACATTTTATGTAATTGGGTACAAGTTACCTTATGACAAGTAACGTTTAAGTTCGGGGGATTTTGATACACTTAAAAGGCTATATTTTGGCTTTATTTATAATTCAATTCTTAAGGATATTATGCTTTAATGAAAGGTATTTTTATGTTTTTGGATGTAGGTTATTAAAAAAGAGTTCAAGAAGGAAAAAGAAGCAAAAAGGAGCAAAAATAGATCTAAAAAGCAAAGTTGCCAAAATTTTAGGCTGTCCAGCGCCAGCAGCGCCAGAATCCGGCCACGAAGCGCCAGCCTCCGATACGAAACAAACATACATTTCGACGACTGCAGTTATTTTGACGTTGTTAAGCGGTTATCGTACCTTCTAAGACTCGGAAGTTACTCATAATACATAGGACATGTGATACAATGCATCGTGACACGGGAAAATAGTTTTAATCGCGAAGAGGTGCAACCTAAAGTGAAGAGGTGCAAAGATCATCACTTCGAGTCCGACGCCTAGGTGCCGATTCTCGGCGCCTAGGCGCCACAGTTACTTTCTAGAAGATACATTGTATTTAGACGAATTTTGAAGAGGTTCCTTAAGAAACTCCTGGTTATTTTCGAAGCTCTAGAAATATGAGTCAATTCTACAGAGAAAACTGCCCCCAAGCACCCTAGAGTTCTCTCACGCTTGAAAATTATTTTAGGGATTTACCTTCTTAAGTAATTAGTGATTTTATTTTAGTTATTTTTGGGTGTTACTACTTCCACCTCGAGTAGTAAGTGTGAGTTTGTAAGTGTCGTGCCGGCTGTCTTTCATTTTCGTATCGAGCTAAGAGAACAAAACATCACTTTATAACATTCCGTATAAAGATTTGTAACTTGGTTCAAAGTTTTATAAATATGTTTATATTTTATCGTGTGAATTTAATGTGTTCGTGCTTAGTTTTCTTTCTCCTTTCAACTATGAAGAGATAATAAGATAATTTAATTTTGTTGCAGAACTTAACTTGTACCTCTTAATTATTGCAATGATATTAATACTCCGATCTTAATTTACTTTTTAAACTCCTGACATTTGAATTATTAAAACCTATTGAAGAATTCTCGATACCTATCCGGAGATGAGTTCTTAACTAGTAGATATCACATGAACTGGGTAATCGAAAGCCATATACGGGTTATTCAAGGTGAAGTGCAAATAAATACAGATATTGTTTATCGGCGAATTGATTAGTTTTTAGAGCGACAAACTAAATTCTAATAATTTTATTTATTTAAATAACAAATAATTAGTAAAAGGCGGACCATAGCCACCCCTTGACATCTAGAAGTGTGAGCTTCAGATTAACCCATTCTACTAATAATACATCCCGAACCAATCTAGCGATTAGTTAATGTTCTCTATATTATCGAGCGAATGTAAAGAATAGAATGCTTCTATTTGGCGCAATATCATACTTCAAGTTCTCAACGAAAAACAATTATTCTCGAAAAATCTCGGGATTAGTCAAAAGGAGAAAGTTGTTTTATTTATACTCGCATTAACATTTTACTTTATTGTCGTTTATTTGCATTTAAAAGAGAAATCTAACTAAACTTAAAAATCTGAATTTTGAAAAGAAATAAAAATAATAATTACTTTTAATTTGAAAATCTAATATATTTCTTAAATTTTATTTATCACTTAATCTTCCCTAAGGGATCGATAACCGTGACTCCAATAAACAGCCCCGTATTACTTCAAACGATATGTATACTCGCATTTGAAATTGTGACTTTTACAAAAATTATTATAAATATTTAAGTATAAATTCATAAACTCTTGCATTCGTAAAGGTTGGGCAATCATTAAAGCGCCGGGATGATGAAGGCTGGAGGACTGCTCGACGCGCGTGTATCACGGACGACTCCGACTGCACTGTGACAAAACTGCGGAGTATAAAGTACGGGATGTGTGGCTACCGAGTCAGATGGCAGTGAAGAATGGTAGAGCGCCACGTGGGAGTTCAGAGCTGCCGAGGATGTAGTCGTTGTCGCATGGTTTAAATAGAAAAATAGAGATTTTTTATTTATTTAAATCAATCCACCTTTAAAAATCCATAACTTGGCGTACAAAAACGCTAAAAATAAAATAAAAATTTGCGCTTGCTTAATAAATAGAGGAGAACAACGTGGAAATAGTTTGGTTTTTATCTGATGTTTATTATATTTTTAATTAATTAAATACAATAAATTATATTTGTGGACTCCTATTAGCTCTTAAAATACATTTCACCATAGCATGAGGTTTGAAGGACTTAAAGGCTATGTGGTTTGGGATTTTCTCAAATTTTTCTAAGGTCAGTACTCCTAGCTAGAGATTCTTAAATATTAAGTTAATCCCTTTCCTTTGCTTGCATAAAAATTATAATAATTAAAATATTAATTAGAAAAATGCAAAGTAAATTTTTTCAGGTTCACTGTAACCAGACGACCAGAAGAAAAATATAAACTTGGTTTAACTCAATAAAAGTCTAACTAATGGTAATTAAACCTCTAAAATGAAAGAAAATTAAAATGGATTAAATATAAATGTAAATAAATAAATTTTGATTCTCTGCAGTGGATTAGGGTCAGAGGGGCTCCTATAAAACGTTTCAAAACATTTAAAGTTAATTTGGCTACCTAACTTGACTTTCTAAGTTAAATAATATTTTCGGCATTAAAATATTTATAATAATTAAAAATATAAGTTGGAAAACTATAAAATTGGTTTTGGGAGTTCCTTATGACCGAAAAAATTTAATAAAAATAAAATGGCAATTAAAATGAACACTTCATTTTTGGGCTTATTTTTAAATTTTAAAATAATTAAAATTATTAGAATTAATTAAAAATAATAAAAAAATACAAAAATAATAAAAACCAACAAAATGTCTTCTGATCATTTGAGAACCATTAAAATAATTTTTCTAATTTCCTAAGTAAAGATATTAATTTTAAAGATTTAATAATAAGTTTTTTAAGCTTAAAAATGGATTTTTCCTAATTTCTCAATAAGATAATTCTAAAAATTAGAATATAAATTAAAAAAATATAAAATTTATTTTTCAAGGGGTTCCTAACCTGTAGAAAGAGATTTAAGAAAATACCAAACTTAATTTTCAACATAAATAATATTTTATGTTTAATTAATACCCTTACAAATTAAAATAATTATAATTAATAAATTGATTTTCAAAAAATTATGAAAATTAGTCCAAGTGGTCCACCTGGCTTATGTCAACTTCAAGAATTTTATTAAAAATAAGCAATGTGTTTTGGATTAAGCAATTGAATTATCTTTGAAAATCCCCATTTTTACATGTAAATAATTATATAATTTAATTTAAAATTAGAAAATTACATCTTCACCTCTAATGTTCTAATTAACTCATAAGCGAGGTAACATAAAAAATTTCAAAGTCATTTCCAGCTAAATTGAAATAAATTATGAAGTGATAGGCCTTATAGGGGCAAAATTATAATTATGGAGTCTAAGCCTTAAATTAATGTTCAGGCCTAATCAATGGGAAATGGGTAATGAATGATCATAATTGAAATATTTGGATGATTAAAACACAAGGGATTTTAAATGGTAGAAACTAACCTCACATTTGTCACATAAAGGATAAATTTGTAATTTCTTTAACAACAATTTTAATTTGGAAGATAATCAAAAGTAGATGATCACAGAGTTAGGTGTTTGACTTTGGAAGTTAATAATTCATCAATCTAGTACTCCTAGTTGGTGTTTAAATGATAATTCAAGATTTCGATAAGAATCATAATCACATGTGCTTAACTTTTTTCTAAATCACAAATATACCCATTAAGTTTCCGTAGGTCTTGTCATGAAGTTTTTGCTTAACCAAACTATTTTAATATGGATTAGAAAAGATGATAAAATTAATTGTAAAAATATTTGAAACACTACAAGCCCAACTTTAAAATTAAATTGGCTAAGCTTCTTAGGTAAGTCAATGTGCCTCTAAAGGCCCCACTTACATTATTTATAAATAAAACATCAAGTGATAATAACCCCATTTGGGGAATGATTGTAATTACTCATCTACCGAGCATAAGGTTATGATAGTAGACAAATATTAGGCAACATAATAAGTTTGAATGAACTCGAGACGTTTCAAAGGAGATGTCTAGGGCCTGGACCCTGGGCCTTTCTTATACTCTTTTGGATACCTTGAAGGACGATTAAACTTATTATGCTTTGTTTAAGGAATCATCCATACATTTAAAATAGGACCCATCTAGTTATGATATAGGATTTGATGGGCATGCTTCAAACCAGTTTTCCTTCTTTCTAGCATGCTTCAATTCCCACAAAATTATATATATGCATTGTAAGGTTAAATTTTCAGGTAAAGGATCGAGAAAAAAATGCCAGGTACACTTTTATCTTATCGCACTGCAATTCACTTTCATTTACTTTCTTGTACCTTTTTTGCTTGCAAAATTGCATGTTAAACAAGGTCACCCTACATGTCAAAACCAAAACTTTTTAGGATAGCCACAAACCAAAAAATTAAAAATTAAAAAAAAAAAGATAAAACTCACCACCAAAACAGTCGAAATATAATATAACTCAAAATTTAATCACAAACAAAACAAAGATCACAAGTGAAACTAAATTAAAATGTTTCTTTGGATGATCAGGAATCCCTCGGATGAGGCAACTTACTGCTGCTAACTAGATTTCACACTATCTGAATGAAAGTAATGAATTCATTTAGTTGAATTTGATATATTCATCTGGACTAAGTGAATCCGAAGAAAATGCATTGCATCGAAACGAGGGAATCGCGGGATCCCAATCCTGTCACCATAATCAACTTAAATATTCCCATAATAAGACATTAAGACATCTCAATTTAAAAACTTCTAAAACACAATATTTCTCTCATCTCCTACATTTGAAACTTCTAAAACTAAGCTTGTTTATGATGAGGAACATGGAGCAAACATTAGCTGCAGCACGAGGAGGCAAGCAGAAGAACATCTTCGAGAGAGCAAATAGATCTACAACAACAAACTTTTCCTTAGTTTAAATAACAAGTGATTTCGAGGTAGTTCTTCTAGTACGACATGAAATCTCACCTTATAATTTAGACATTTGCACACCATGCAATATAAGCCCTAAATCGTCTTAGGACTCTGAGGTTGTCGCTCGGTATGATATAAATCCTCTTATCTTCCAGGCTATTCACATGATCTGTATCAAGTGAACGTAAGCCCTAAATAATAAAATTAGCATGATGAAACATTAATAAATATCTCATATTAAAGCCAAACAATACATAGTACTGAAATCACCGCATTCTTTTTTGTGAGATGTGTTTTCCCTTAGCCTTCTCTTCCTTTAGATTCCTGTAGTAATTGTTCTAAATTGTTCTAACCTATTGGATTTCCTATTGACTAAAGAAAAATATATTGAGAATTTCATACCGATTTTACATTAATTTTGATGATATTGCACTTTAAAGAAAGGTTTTTTCTATGTTTTGTTGCAGGAATGAAGATTAGTATACAATAGAGCAAAAAGATGCGAAAAGGAGCGATCTGGATAAAAAAGGACCAAAAGAAACAAAAGTTGAACTTGGTCGCCGACGACGAGGAATGGGCCACCGACGGTGTGTTTTTCCCGAGAGCGTGCAAATATATTATAAAGGATCCCGCCGACGGTGAGATCGAGCCCGGCCGGGATGGGGCCGAGCCCAAAGGTTAGCCGTCCATTTTCTAAGCCCGCCGAGCCGCCAACGAGCCCGCTGTTGGTGAGAAGGTCGGCTCAGGTAAAGATTCAACATATTTGGATGCTTTTTCGAAGGGGTGCTTGAGGGAACTCTTAGAAATTCGTTCATACTCTTTAAAATGGCGAATTCATGTTAGAATTGGAGAGAAAATAAGAGGAGGAAAGTAGAAAAAAAAAGAGAGGAATGTTAGGAAAAACTCTAACGTTTATGCTCTTAGATTAGGAGTAGAAATGTAGATTTCTACCCTTTTGGAGATATTGGAGAGGAGATTTTGAGAGAATTTGTAAGGGATTGCGCTAGCATTGCATGGATCGCCGGGAGACTTTGTGGGAGAGATCTTCGTCTTTCTTTCAAAGGGAAAAAGCTAAGTATTGTTCTTCATTATCTTTTGATTTTATAAACACTTACCTAGTGGATTTCCTTTGGTTAAATGAAGTTTTCGTTGTGTTTTCTTCGTGCTTTGTGACGTATCCGTCTTACTCTTTTTTCTTCTTTGAAAATAGTGACATGAGAAGATTATGCCATTATTTTCATGTTACTTTTCTCTTGTAATGTGTAGAATTCATGTTTAGGATTTTGTGATGCATGTTAGAAGTGAATTTTTATAAATGTGATGGTTTTTACTTGCACTTCATTTACATTAGAAAAAGAGCTCGTTGTAGTGTTAAAATTCGTCGTAATTGCATTGACCCGAAAGGTCGGTGTAATTCTCAATAAAGTGGAACCCCATTGAAATTCCATAGATGGTGAAGTTCATGGGAGTTGAGTGCAAATAAATAGGGAAATATATTAATTGGGCATCAAATTGGAGATTTTAGAGTGACAGACTAAAATCCCAGCTCGTCCCATCGTTCGGTGCCGATGTGTAGATTGTAAGTCCTCAAAGCGAGGGGAACGTGGAGCTCCGAAGGGGAGAGCCGGTATCCTCCCGTGACTTAGCCGCATTCAGTAACCAAGCATATGATTAGGCAATGTTCTTTATGCCTGACCAAATGGTAAAGAATGTGATTGCTCCATTCGCACATACAATATTAAATGCATCTCATTCTTATGCATTATCCATTTCATTACATAAGAATTGTAGTTTTTATTACCTCAAAATTCTCCAAACTAATTCCTCCAAAAAGGGTTATCTTTAGAATTATTATTCGCACTTAGTCAGAAGCATTATCTTTACATTTAACACTTGTATTTAGGAGTAGTTGCTAGATAAAAAACAATTTTAATCGTCATTCCAACGTAAGGAGTAATTTTAGTAGACTAAAATTTTACTGAAGACCTCTTACTTCACTTCCTCAAAGGATTCGATAATCGGGGTTTTTAAAGAAAACTCTATATTACTAAAACGATACGTATACTCGCGTACACTCCTGAAGGCATGTAAAATATTTTCTAATTTTTATATCATTTAAGATGTTGCACACTAGCCGCTATTTATAAATCGGGTCAAGTTTTTTGCCATCTTTTGAAGTTAATTTATCACAGAATCGCGGGTCGGTCACCTACTACCACATTACTCCTCAAGAGCCTTAACCTTTTGGAAGTCATGAAAATAATATTTCTTGATCTAAATCAAGAGTTTTCTTAGGTAATCTCAGTTATTTAAGCTGTAATTAACTATAGGGCATTACCCTTATAGAAAACTTAAAGACCCCAGTAAGTAGTGTGTCTATTCTTCAAAGGTGTATGCATGGGCCAGAATATGTTGCTCGATTATTTAAACTATCGTTTATATAAGATCAAAATTTTGATTTCATATTTAAAATTAAAAAATGATACTTTCTTGAATTATATATATATAAAATTAAATATCTTTTAAACCTGGCGTCAGGATACTCATTTCGGCGGCCGACCCATTTCCACAATCTTTTAACGACCAACAAAAAGAAAGAAAATCAAAATTCCATGGAAGAAAATATAGCGAAAAGATATGATAATAAAAGAAGAGAAAGAGAAAAAGATATAGAATAAGAAGTGACAATAAAAAGAAAAGATGAAGAAGATGATGGTGAAGAAGAAGAAAATGTCACCAAATGACATCGAAGAACCTCAAGGAGTATCGCAACATTCCTATAACTCTTCAAATTATGAGTAGGTGATAGAACCATCAAATATTGTTCAATAATCATGGAGAAAGACCTGCACCAACTATAAGAGCTACTTCACCAAACATAAAGAACAAACCCATAAGGCATATCGACTTCGAGTCCGCCCCTCGTATGATGAGTCATGCATCGCAGGTCAGTATATCGCTTCTAAAAGGTAAGAATACCACGAGAGATTTCCGTGCGAAGAAGAAGATAATGAATTAGAAGGAAATTAGTTACCGCAACTCAAGATAAGTCCGAATCATCCTTGTATGAGAAGATTAAACAGTATGTAGACACTTTAGCTCTAACCCCACTATCTTCGATGTGATGGCTAGGTTAGAAGTTAAAGTAGCACCCTGGCTTGATATGTTGTCAAAGTAAAAAGTTTTTTAGAGGGTCCATTCTTTTAAGCATTAAAAATATGTAAAATGTGAAAATGAAATCTCAAATGAATTAATAGAACTCCCTTTGAATAGTACTCACCTTCAGGATACTAACTTAGTAAAACATGTTATAATGCCACATGTATGTTCCAAAAATCAATCACACCACTTAAACAACCTTTAGAATACTAAGTATAAAGAAGTTCAATCAAAAGATGGCGTGGGATTCACTACCGTAAACCATTGAATGATAAGGAAAATGCATGGAACTTACTAACTATCCGAACCCAATAAGCTCTTTAAAGAATAACCATCTCAATCATGATCATATTTCTTTAGAACTTTCTGATGATCTGGATGACCACTTCGTTGGGCATGTGATCCACTGAAGATTTGATAGCTTTTTAATGTCCATTTCATACCTATTTTTGATGATATTGTGCTTTAAAGAAAAGTGTTTTTATGATTTCATGCAGGTACAATGATTTTAGGCCTTTGGAGAAAAATGAAGCAAAAAGGAGAAAATTTAAAGGAAAATTGAGCAAAATACATTTTATTGAACTAGCACTGAATGACGCTGTCACCAACACCAGACCGCACCAATTTATAGAGAGTTTTGACCAAAAGGCGAAAAATAGCGCCGGACGACGCCCTATCCTCTGTCAAACTGTGCCCTATCCCGATTTTAAACTAGATTCTATGTATTTGGCCGGATTTTAGAGGGATGCTTGAGGAAACTCTTGGGAAGTCAGTTATAGCCAAATTCAAATTGATTTGGCCAAGTTTAGAGAGGGGGAGAGAGTCTTGAGGGTGTGTGAGTGAAGAGTGAGTGGGTCTTTTCATTATCATAGTGTAGAGAATCAATCTAGGATTTGTGTGAGTTCTCTTCTAAGAAGTGTAGGAGGAGAGGAAAAGTGAGAGATTTCTTCTTCTTTACTTATCTAAAGAATAAATTGCATGTTGTTGTGTAGAAAGAAGACGGAAATAAAGGAATTCCTCGAGATTCTTCGGGAAGAGTTTAAGATAAGTTGTCTTTTTTTACGCTGTTTGTATGACGTTGCTTTTATATATAAAATCCATCTTTTGTCATCTTTTCCTCATGAATCTTGAGTAGATTTTTTTGTCTTCCTCCTTTTCATGTGATGAGTTGATGTTGTGATATGGAAATGATGTGCCAATTTATTATATAGAATTTGTGATTACCTTTTCTCTTTGTCCTTCATTTAATTTTTGATCTGGTCAATTAAATTGTTAAAACTTGTTGGGAAACATATGTTCCGAAAGGATTATGAGTTCCACAACAAAAGTGAATTAGAGCGTACTATTAGAAAAATTCGAAAACAATAATAACAATCTGAAAATCCTTACAAAATGGTGAACAATTTGAACAAGCAAAACAATCAAAATGAAAATATACCAAGAGCTTTAAGAGATTATGCTAATCCAACAAAGATGATATTCACATAACTATCCAAACCCCGATGTTGTCGCTAATTCATTTGAGCTTAAACATGTTATTATCCAAATGGCATGTATTTACGCAACTTGGAGGAATGAATGAAGAACCTAATCCCATATCCGCTAGTTTTTTAGAACTATGTGCCACCTTTAAATACGATGGAATGTCAAACGGTGTTGTTAGGATTATACTTTTTCCTTTTTCAATAAGGGATAAGGCTAAGGTGTGGTTAAATTTGTTAGCCCCTGGATCTATCAGAACTTGGGGAGAACTTTCACAAAAGTTTATATCAAAATATTTCCTCTTTCAAAACTCGCTAAGCCGAGGAATGATATCACATCTTTTAGTCAGTTTGATGGAGAATCTATATATGAAGCTTGAGAAAGATTTAAAGATCTTCTAAGAAAGTGTCCACATTATGCTTTACCAGACTAGTTAATAATTCAAACATTTTATGATGAATTAGTGGGATATTTGAGATCGATTATGTATGTTGCCGCCATGGATCATTAATGTCAAAACCTTTTGATGAAGCATATTCGTTAATATAAGAGATGGCTACTAATAAATTTCAATGGCCCTCTGAGCGGGTAAATCCTAAGAGAGTAGCTAGTATTCTTGATTCTGATGCGATAACTATGATAGTCTCTCAAATTGCTACACTTTCAAAGAAATAGATCATTATGAAATGAATTATTCTCAAACACCCCGTTGTTGCAGGAAAATTCATCAGGACAAATGATATACTCACAAACACCTTATGAAAACTTGAATGCTATAAATAATAAAGTCAACAATCCTTGTTCAAATTATTACAATCCTGGGTGGAAGAATCACCCAAACTTCAACTAGAATAATAAAAACGTCATGTTAACTCGCAATGGGAAACAAGCTTCTATGAATCTGCATTGAAATCCGAACAACCAAGGAAATGCAAATTATACCTTCTTATCCTCCCGGCTTTAATAATAACCCACAATATAAGAAAAAGAAATTGTCTATGGAAGAAATAATTGTCGGCATATTTTTTAGGTTTTAAGTTTAATTTATATATATATATATATATATATATATATATATATATATATATATATATATAATTTGAAAGGTAAGATTCGATTTTGAAAATAATTTTAAGTTTCGAAAATTTTAAGATATGAAATCAAACCAATCTTGCATTCAAATAGTTTATATAAACGAGCACCACACCACAAACCGTGTATCTACTCAAGAATGTGGCACACCGCTCGATGGTGGGGCTCGATTATATAAACTAGAAAATTAGTGACATCCGTTTGGTTCCATAACCAATTTTTATAAGCCGATACCTCTCGCTTAATATAAAGGAATTAAACAGTGGCTTATATTACTCCGGGTTCTTAAAGTTCCCTATAAGCATAAAAGCTCTATGCTTAATTACATCTTAAACGACGGAGACACTTAAAAACCTCGATAACGATCAGCTATTATTTTCCTCAAGAATTTCAAAGTTTAAGGTTTCAAACAAATCGATTTTTGGAAATTTCACTTAGGTGGAATAGCTCAAATGTGGAATAGTTATTTCAGGGTCCAAAGGAAGAGAAGTAGCAAGGTTAGCGTAATCTAATATAACTTCGTGACTTCCCCGACTATCCTATTATTCGCTTCAATTTGAGAGTTTATTTAATGTTTCAATCTTGCCAATTTTAGTTAATTAGAACTTATACTTGTATGATATAATCATACAAATAGCCTCGAAGATGTGAGGGTTTATGTTTCTCCCAAACGACTACCTCAAAATCCTAAAACCGTTAGACTTAATTGCATAACATGATTATGCAAATGCCTAACGAAAAGTCGAGGATTTATGTTACATTGTGTGCAACCACCTCAAAATCCTATGGCTTCGTTATTTAAACTAAGAAAGGTTTTGTTGATGTAGATTCCAAGCTTTGCCGATGACGATGGTCGTCATTTACCACTATGCTCCAAGTTCGGTCGTTGTCACAGAGGTTTGGGCTTTAGAAAATGATAATCTAGAGATGAGAGAAGTGTTTTGGTTTAGATAAATCTTAAGGTTCAAATATTTTTAATATTTCATTAAGGGAATCTTAAAGTTGATTATAACAACACCGGTTAAGATCCCACGGTTACATCATTCTGCATCGTTATTTTAATTGTATCTTACCTAAATTCCGTATGAATTTGCTAAACTCAATCGAATGAGTTCCACACTTTCATTTAGACCGCGGGAAATCCCGTTAGCAACACGTAGGTTACATCATCCGAGGTATTCCCGATCATCCAACGAGACAGCTTTAATTTAGTTGTAGTTGTAGTTTTGTGTTCTGTTTGTGATTAAATTTTGAGTTGTTTTATATTTTGAATGTTTCGTGGCGGTGAATTTTATCTTGTCGTGACTTTTTAATTTAGTTTTTGGGTTTCAGCTTTGTGATCAATTCTCTAAGGTTTTAGTTTTCATGTGGTTTCAATCTTATTTAACATGCAAGAAAAATAAAGTGCAAGATGTAAGTAAATTGCAATAAAAATAAAAGCGTACCCTATGAGGGTCTTCCCCGTCATTCCAAGCTACACTTAAAACACATGTTAGAGCATTTATAAAATTTGCAAGAAAACACCTAGGTAAAGCTAAAAAGAAGGTTTTGCTGTCTACCAAAGTAGAATCCCATAGCTAGTCAATTCTTATGACGTCTAGCATTGTGTTTTCATTATTGAGGATGATTTTTTTCATCAAAGAACAATTAAGTTCAATTATTCTTCTAAAACATCTCATCGTATTGAAAGTGCTTAGGACGAGTCCTAAACATCTTTTTAATACTTCCGAGATTATTTTGAGTCCAAATGAATTTTATCAGACCGGTGAATTAATCATCCAAAGTTTAGTCGAGTTCTGGCTTCGCTCACCGAACTTGGACATTTGATTGTCTGATGAGTAAAGTGACATTTCACTTAATGGTTCATTTAAGAGTTATGATAACGAAAGCCTTTAGGGGGCAAATCAGTTTGATAAAAAGTTTAATCGCTTTAATTTAAAGTTGAATTGATGATTTAGGATGATTTAATTTAGCTTTCGAATTCAAGTTGATTTTCTCTTAAGTGTTTTAAATTGCTCAATCAGTGAGGTCTTTAGATTATTCAATGTAACTAAACTTTTAATGATTTGAATTTAATTTAATTTAATTGTAATACTTTAGGTCAATTTTAATTGGTTTGATTTTTTTGTTTTTTAATTATGAATTGTCTTAAGGTTCATTTTCTTTAATGTTTCAAATTTGTTTTAGATTTTTTTTTAAATAATTTCAAATTAATTTTAATGTTTTAACTTTATTTCAATTTGATTATCAAATCACTTAATGTTTTAAGCTTTTAATTTAATTAAGGTTTATTTTCCTTTAATTATTTAATTATTAATTTCAATTATCATTTTTGAGTTTAATTAAGTGTCAATATTATTAAAGCGATTCATTTAGTGGATTTTAAATTAAAGAATTGATATCTTCTTAAATTATACCCCTAATCTTAATAATCCAAATTTTAATTTATTCTTCCAAAATTCAAATTGTTTAATTAATTAAAATTTACTTTAAATATTTTCAAGATGATTAATGGGTTTCTACTCCTTAATTCCCTGTGCTTTCAATCATCTAATAAAAATTTTAAAACGAGACATTTTCCCCCCTCGATTAAACCTAAATATTAATTAGGGTTAAAATTTTTAATTACCTTTATGTCCTTTTAAGCATATTCATTTCATAACTCATCAAATTAAGCTCAAATGAACTTAAAATTTTTGTGTCACTTCACTAACACGTCAATTAAGACATTGTATATAAAATTCGATTTTCCCGAATTTAATTTAATTTATATATTTATTTTTATGAAAAATACGTTTTAAATAAAAATTCAACTACATGACCAAGGTAAAATTCTTATCTTTAGGAAAAATTATGGGATGTTCCTACCGACCAAATATGTAATTCTATTCGACCAATTTTAGCGATTTTTGCGAATTATATTTTATTTAATATAATTATTTTCGAGTTTCTGGAAAGTGTTAATTATTTATAAAATAAAATTAAAGTTGAAAATAAATATTATATTTTTTTTAAATCTCTCTAACCTCAAGGAGTCCGTGGAAGCAAATTTTATATTTTTTTGATTTTTCGATTTATTAGAATTATAATAGTGAAAAGGTTTCTGGAAAATCTATTTTTTAATATTAAAAATTGCCTTAAGCCTTTAAAATCCAATATCTTAACCTAGAGACTTGAGAAAAATATTTGGTTTGTTCCTAAGTGATTAGAAGGCAAAATGCGACATTTTTATGATTTTTAAATTTTTTGTGATTTTTGTTATTTTTTAATTATTAAAAATATTAAAAATATGGTGAAAAATGAAAATTTTTGAAAAATTTAAATTTTAATTTTTCTTAGACTCCTAATATCAGAGAAGTCCCAAACCAATTTGTTGAATTTTTTAAATATATTTTGGGTTTTGTGAATTTTTAAAATTTAATAATGATCACAACATTTAAATAATTCATTTAGTAGGTCTAATCATTTTCAATTGATTTCAAATTTTTATGTAAGGCTCCTCTAACCCTAAAGATCAATGGAGAATTGTTTTCAAGTAATTTTGGTTTGTGGTTAGTCCTAATTAATTAAAATTTAATTTTGGGTGTTTTGACTAATTAGGGTTATTCTTGAGGAATTAAACCAAACAAAAATTTTTCTAAGGCCCTCTAGTAATGATATACCTCCCTAAATTTTCCTAGAATTTTCTAATCAACATGCTAATTACTCGAATTAAAATGGCAAAAATGTACACATAAATTTGGAAAAATCAATATCTTGCCACAGAAATGGCCTCTAGCCTTGGAAAATTCAGGGAATATTCCCAAGAAGAGAGGCTACAAAAGTCTTATGGTCTCATGCCATGGTGAATTGTATAAATGTATGGAGAATTAAAATAATGAAATTAGCAAATAATTAATTAAAAATAAAACACTCATCAAAATAACTTGATTCTTTTTCCAAATTGTTCTCCTCTCTACTCACTGAGCAAGAGGGTATTTTTATTTTATTTTTGTGATTTTTCTACACAAAGATATGGATTTTTGAAGTTTCTGGTATTTAAATAAATAAAAATACCCTATTTATCTACTTAACCCACTCAACACGTCAACCCCCCGGCAGCCTCCGAACCCCACGAGCGCGCTTCTATTCGACGTCGCCACCTAAGTCGCAGCCACACGTCCCGCGGCCTCGTTCCATCTCCTCGTCCGCTCGATCTCGATCGTCCACTCGATACACGCGCGATCCGACGGCTCTCGGTCATCGTCTACGACTATGCGGTGTCCCGAGAGCCGTCCACACTAAAACCCTAATATCTCCCTCATTTCTTAACCAATTTACATGAAATTTGATCCTATGTGTTCGTCTAAACAAGAGCTACAAATCCATACTGGCCAATACGCATCAAATTAACTCAAATGAAATGCAGAATCGTTGGAAGCTCTCGGGAAGGAGGAGTTCTCACTGTCTCCGAGAAGTGAAGCTTCAATCGTAGGGGCTTGACACGTTCGTTGCAGCGCGAGGAGCCTAAGGATGAAGCCTCCGGCCCCGGTGAATTGTCCGGACCGTACTTCCACCAAGCCCGATTTTAGCTTGGCCGATGGGAATAAATGGCCGTCCGGAGAAGGGGCTTTTGCCGGGGAACTTCTTCTCTTGGTCCTGTGAAGGTGTAGGGTTAATCAATTTGGGGATTGGCTCACTATGGTGAAGTGTCCTGCTTTTGGGTGGATTTCGAGTCGAGAAATCGAGCTCACAAAGGGGGTTTTAGGGCCGGAATTCGAGCGGGGATCAAGTGCTCTGTGTTTGGAGAAGATTTTGGAGTGATTTGCGCAGTTTTGCAAGGTTTGGTTCAGCACCTCTTTTGGCCGAGAAGTGGTGGTGTTTGGGGCCGTAGGCGGCCGAAGGACTTCCCGTGGGCAATTCGAGGCCGGGATCACCGCTCGTGGAGGAGAAGAACAACCATGGTTCAGCACCTCTTTCGGGACAACTCACTCAGTGGGTTTGAATTTTTTGGAAGCCAACAAGGCTCTCACCGTGCTGCCGAGTGGCCGGTCGGCTGTGCATGGGTCACCATCTGACCAAAGGAGGTCGAGTCGGGCTCGGTGAACTCAATCGGCTTTGGCCATGTATAAAGAAGTGGATTTAAGGGAAAGGGGGATAGTATATTTTGGGCTCATTTTGGTCAATTCATGCATTCGGGTTTGGTGCACCCACGAAGGCTTCGATTTTGGGCCGAAAGAAATCGATGGCCGCCCAAGAGAAGGTGGCGAGGTCTCTATCCAAGCAGGAGGCGGCTAAGCTTGGTTTAGAGGCAGCATAAATGGGGTTAAAAAGGTTTAGTGAAGGGTTAAGAAAGAATCTCTTCTTGCCATTAATGGCTTGGTAAGGTGTCAAAGCTCTCATGGCTTCATTTGGCTTGCCTATGGTTTTGGAAAAGGTCAAGCTTATTTTCATAGGAATGGGTTTTCAGATTTTGACGAGTTGAAGGGAAATTGGCATGAGGCTTGATTTGGATTTATTTGATGATTGATTTAGAACTTAGGATGATATCAATTAAAGTATGATGAGAAGAAAATTGTCATGTGGGCTTGGAGCCAATTTTGGGGTTTTTGAAATCATTTTGGATGGGCTTTTAAAATGGCTTAAGAAAGTGGGCTTTTAGGTTTTGAAATAAATTGATGGATGAGAATTGGTGAGGGTTTGTATCAAATAAATGTTGGGTTTAGTTTAGGGATGTGCCATGAGAACTTTAGAAGAGATTTGATGTCATTTGGAGTTGAAATGGGTACAATTTGGGCTTTTTAGTAATGAGGTCAAAATGGACCAAATCGGGGCTAACTGGGTTAAGGTTGGACTAATGTTGGGTTTGATGTAAAATTAACGTTGAAAAATGTTTATGGGGGTGTGACAAAGAGTTTTCAACTTTGGGTTGGGCTTTGATTTTGGGATTTGGGCCTGGCCTGGGGTTCATGATGGATTTAGGCCAAATTGGGGATTTTTGCCTGGGTTAGGTTCTGGGTGGAGTTTGGTTTCAAATTTTGGAAAAATCATGTTAGTGTTTTGTTTGTGGGGATGTTAGGAAGGTTTAGGAAAAGATTTGGGGTTAATTGGTGTTAAGTTGAGTTAGTTTGGGCTAAGTTTAGGTCATGGGCCAAAATTCGGCTTTAAGCTTCAAATTGAAATTGGATCCACATGTCGATGAAATCGTCTGGGTTTGGTCTAAATTGATATTCGTATATCGAATTGAAGTTTAGAATTGAATTGGATCAAAATTGTGGTCTATTGGGTTGGTTTGGTTGGACATTGGGCTCTCTTAGGTTAAAGATCGGCCAAATTGAGGGTTTTGGTAAAAGTGGGTTAAATTGACACAATTGGCCTATTATGTAGTTAAACAAAATGAAATTGGGAATATTTGGGATTTTCTGGGAATTTTCTGAATTTTTGGAATTTTAAGTTAAAAGGGTATTTTGTGTATTTGTAGGGTATTGAGGGGTATTTGGAAAATTTTGGTGTATTTGTTCATGGATGATCAATTTGAGTGGGGGGAAATGTTTAGGATTGGTTTTGAAGAATTTTAGGTAATTTGTGCAATTTCCTTACAAATTTCTACATTTCGCGTATCTATATATTGACAAGCTAGGGGTTCCTGTGGGTAAAAAATTGAAATTTTGGAAAACTCGAAGATTGATCAAGGTGAGTGAAATGAAATCATTTTGGTCGAGCCATGAAGCCATATTAAGCTCACAATAGATATGAGATGACTCATTTTGCATATTCACCATGTTGTTCCTAACCCTCTTACTCGGGGCCTGTGGGTTGAGGTCCATCCATATGAATTACCTACATGAAATGAAGTCAAATTGGTTAAAGGTAGTTTTAGGGTTTGGAATGTGTGTGAGAGTTTGGTGTGTGCAAGTCAACCCTACTGCATCAGGACACCTGTGGTAATCCTAAGGCCAAAGACTCCTATGTGAAACTCATCCTTTAAGCCTCCACATTTGATTTTAACCTCCAAGTGGCTTAGTGGGTTGTTAATGAGGCATGTGGGGTTTAAAGGGAGTTTAAGAGGCGCTTGAATTTCTAAGTGATGGGTCCCATTTCTAGTCCTCTAAGATAACCAAGGAGAAGTCGTATGGCTAGATCCTAAGTACTAAGAAGAGAGAAGAGAAAAAACCTCATCAAAAATGAGGTTAACAAATGGACTCCCAATAGGTGTGGTGTGCTAACCAAGCACGCCGCGCGTGTTGGTGCCGACCGAAGAGATCAACAAAAACCAACATAGATGTCTATGACACACTTAGAATGAAGCAATGTAAAAATTTCCGCCTGTGAGCAACAAACCTCCGTTAATCGAAGATCCCTGAACTCTCGTTGGGGGAAAAGAAAAGGAAGTGAATTCCATATCACAAGATCTGGAGAAATTTGATTCAGATTTTGCTTCAATTTCTTTTTCAAGTTTTAATGTTGAGTTTGGATTTCGATTTGTTCCAAGTTTCAATTTCGATTGAAGTTTAATTTAAAATCGATTCAAGAAAATTTTGAATTTGAAATGAGAATTGGAACCTAGGTTCCAACCTCGAGATTTACAAAGAGAACTCGGAATTTAGGTACTAGCCTCGAAGTGAGAGTCGTAGCTTAAGTATTGATTGAAAAGGATGAGAATCAGAATTTAAAAATCGATCTCTGAAATGAAAACTGAATTTGGTACCAGTCTCAAAAGAGAGAATTGAAATTTAGTATCAACTTCTAAGAGAGTCGAATTTGGTAACGACCTCGAAAGGAGAGAACTCAATTGGTACTGGCCTCAAAAGAGAGAACTGGAATTTGGTACCGCCTGTCTCGGTAAGAGAGTCGGAATTCCGTACCGACCTCAAAAGGAGAACTGAATCTGTACTGGCCTCGAAAGAGAGAATTGAAATTTAGTATCAATCTCGGAAAGAGAGTCGAATTTGGTTCCGACCTCCTCAGCAAATTGGAATTTGGTACCAAATTTCGAAAAGAGAATTGAAATTTTGTATCAATCTCGTAAAAGAGAATGAATTCCGCACGACTCCCGAGCGATAGAATCGACTGTAATAACAAAGAGAGAACTAGAATTTGCACGGGCCTCGATGAGAGGGCCGACCCTGGTACCGACCTCGAAAGGAGTGGTACCATTCTCGAAAAAGAGAATTGAAATATAGTATCAATCTGAAAGAGTCAAATTTGGTACCGACCTCAAAAGGAGGGAACCGGAATTTGGTACCACTTCGAAAGAGAGAATTGAAATTTAGTATCAACCTCTAAAGAGAGCTTCCGAATTTGGTACCGACTCGAAAGGAGAGAACTGGAATTTGGTACCCGCCAAAGAGAGAAAAAGAATTGCAATTAAATGAGAAAGAGATGGGAATCGTAATTTAGGTAATTGATCCCAAAAGTTTGAATTTGGTTTGGTTTTGAAGATTTTGTGGAAATTTCCCGCTTAGTGGAAGATTGGAATGAGACATGAAAGTATTTCACATCCCAGGAGAGTTGATCGAATTTTTTTGATTGTTTGGCGAAGGATATGAATCCATGCCACCGTAACCAAATTGAAAATTTCAGGTTTTGTGTCGTTAGAATTTTACCACCTTCTCAAAAGAGGAAAGAGATCACAAGAGAGTCGAAAAGGATTTCGTGACGACAAAAAGGTTTAGAAGTTTGGAATTAAGGTTTGAGTCTTCCGTGGGGAAGAATCAACTTAAAAGAGATTTCGAAAGAGTTTCAAATGGATTTCGGTCGAAAGATTCAACTCGACGGATTCGGATCGGGAATTCAATTCGAGATTTAGATTCGTTTCGTTTGTTTTGGTGATTCAATTTCATTTTTGTTTATTTAGAGTTCGTGTTAATTTAGAGTTTATTTTGACATCAGATTTTTAAAAAGAGTTCTCATTTATTTTCAATTTTTCCTTCATTTTTCGTTCGAAGTTCATTTAACTTAATGGCGTTTCCTGCCTAATTTGCAAAAAAAGAGGTGAAGGCAAAACATGACATGGTCATTTTCATTCTAATCTTGTCGAAATACATCATATAGCTCTCATCCAAAACATGATGATATTTTCTTTGAAAATTCAACATCTCATACAATCCATATAAATCCAAAACGGATCGTGTAAGATTCTCGCAAGTTTCTTCCAAAACATCCGTCAAGATCCATGTTCGAATAGTGAGTTACATGGATAATAACATCACCTTCCAAGCCACCCTTGGCAGGAAGTGCCGTGCGGATGTGCATTGGTGGTGTGCTATCTCCCATGTAACTCACAAATTTCATGCGTCGCAGACTTCTAACTCCGGATCCGCTCGAAAGCGGAAAGGCATTTTCCGTCATCCATCCTCCCGAAAGACGGAGATCTTTCACTGTGCACTCCCGGAATGCAATGTTTTGCTACATCCGCTCCATTTCCTTTTAACACCAAAACGGAACCTACCGGTAGTGGCATTCCACCGGCCCTCGGAATTCTCTTGGGCCTCGCAATCCGGAGGTCGCATTCGAACATGATGTCGAGACCGGTTGGACAAAAGACACTCGTGCGTGTGCTGTCCGACGAAGTCATGATGGTCTATGCGTGGAGGTATGCGGGGGGCCGCCTCCTTGTAGATATTAATGGGATGCAGCCTGTTGCAGAGGCAACTGGCGGCAATACCCTCCATGTCACCATCCTCTTTACCATTCTCGATAATTTCGTATCAATCTACTCATTGTGGATGGAGTATCCCCCGTGATTTCCTTTTCCGTCTACCGCAAAGTTGTAGCAACACCCGCATTGGATCGCAACTCTTTCCTTTTCCCCGGCATCCATCTTCGTGTTCGAATAGGACTTTTCCCTTAAAGCGTTCGACCATTTTCTAGTTCAACGACACAGCCCACAATTTGTTGCTGTTCATAATTTGAAAACACATTTGTATGCGCCTCGAGGCCTCTAGGATGTTACCCTCCCGCTCGAATCCTTTCAAAATATTCAAAAGTTTTCTTCTCAACATTTTGCATCCTTTCCAACTCGTATCTCCGGAATTATCTCTGCACCCATGAAAGAGCCCTAGTGACGTACCGTGGGATGTATGGTTCGACACCAAGACGTTCTCCCCGCATGTCTTGTTTCCTCGGGGATAGTCTCTCACAAGACATCTCGGTTGCTTTCGCAACAAGACTCTTCAAACGAATCGGTACATCTATTTGGCATCCAGGCGCCGATTCTATTTATGTTCTTTTTAGAGTTTCTTCATCCTTTCTCGCCGTTCTTGAATTTCTTTTATCCTTTTCCGTTGTTCCCGGAATCGACTTTTCTTCGGTTCCCGACGAACCGATTTCTTCAAGTACTTCGTACTGACGGTAGCAACTGCCTCTTCGTCGATCCGCCGCGCCTTGGTCGGCGCATCTTGCGAATGCGACGGTTCTTGTTTTTCGTCGAGTAGGAGTGAGAGAAGCCTACTTCTTAAATTTCGTGGGCATCGCACCGACAAGCCTGCCCTTTGCTGTAGCAAACTACGGACTTAACTTTCTTATCCTCTCCCGTTGCATGAGCGGCGTTTCGCTTTTCTTTTCTTGCTAGTAGACGGCCGACTGGGGCTACCCAATTTCACATCGTCTCGCCGTGGAATTCTTCCTACCAATCGCAGTCCAATCGCCTTTCGTACCGTAGCCCGGCCGGTGTTAAATCGAATCAACTCAATCACGCCCCATCCTTCATCCTCTTTTCATCGAGTGCCGACTCACTCCATTCTTAAAGTTCGTAATCAACCGCCCGTTCGACATTTCCCCGCGAAAAACAAGGAAAGGATCGTAGGTCGTACTAAGAACAAGAACAATAAGAAAACAATTATTAATGAAAAATTTTATTTACTTTTTAAATTTTAAAGAGTGTAGGAAGAAATGAGGAAAAATCGTGAATGAATTGATTTAAAGGAAGGATTTCACATGTTTTCTTTTAAGACATTTTTTTAATGATTTTTTTTATCATCTATTTTTTATGTTTTTGGGTTCGGACTCAAATACGAATGATTACTCTTCCCAGAGCTTCTAGGAATGGGACTCCACTTTAAAGTCCATCCTTCAAAACATTAAGTTGCGTAATATTTCTTCAAATATCGTCCATTAATCGAAGCATATGTCGTTCTCCACGGCACCACCGCCTGGTAGGAACCTCCCGTAGCAGACTGCCTCGACCACGAATGGCCTCTTCCCAAGTTGGTTCAAATTTACCCCCTATCTTGCGGTGTGCAAGAACAGTTCCCGAGGACTAGAACCAAGTCACCGACTTCTCAATGTTCTCGCGACTCGCCTTTATCATGGGCCCGGATTATCTCGTTCGATACAAATCCACCCCGTCGCGCTGAAAGTCGCTTCCTTCCAAGCCTTCCATATCTTTCTTGTCGTAATTTCACATTCTTTTATGTAGTGATTTTGTTTTGAAACTCGCAATTGAGTGAGGGAAGTCAGATTTCCAAGTGGTAAGATCGCTTCGGACCCGTATACTAAAGCACAAGGCATGCATCGAGCAGAGTTCTGGTGGCAAACGTCATGTATGCCCATAAGGCTTCTAACAACTTCTCTCGTGCCAATTCTCTTGTTGTCGCCTTAAAGTTTTCTTGTGGATTTGGACGAGAGTTTTATTAAAAGCCTCTACCAAGCCTTTTGCTCTCGGTAGCGTATCGTTGAATAAAGGTCGGTCAATCCCGTGTCATCCGACAAAATCTTGTTGATCTTCGTACTCTTAAACGAGGACCCGTTATCTGAGATAATTTCGCGCGGTACCCCAAAACGGTAGACGACTTGATTTTTGAAGAACCGTAGCACATGGTGCACTTTTACTTCTTCGAGCGATATTGCTTCGCCCACTTGGAAAAGTAATCCGTAGTCGCCGTAATGAAGCGATGACATCTTGAAGAAGGAGGTTCTATCGGGCCCACAATATCTCTCGCCAACATTCAAATGGCCACGACGCGATTGTCGCATTTAGCACATTTGGAGGCTGATGCAGGACCACTCCATGCATTCTTGGCACCGACGACAACTCTTTCGCAACTTCTGCGCCCACACACAGTGCCGCACATTCTCTAAATTTCCTTAATCTTCATCTTCATTTTCGTGCATCTGATCGATGAGCGCCACAAAGTTTCGAGTGCACTTCTTTAACAATTTCACGAGCTTCGACTCGCCGCACCTTAGTCACATCCGATCGAAAGATCTCTCTCGTATACGTGTATTTTTTATTAATGCGTAAGACGTAGTTCTTTCGCTTTCCGATGAGCCAATGACTTATCGTCCTAAGAAGCTCGTCATGTGCAACATGAGTGGTCGACGCCGCCTTTCCTCGCATTTTCTATTACGCCCGCAACCGATTCTTCTTCTTCTCGACTTGTGTATCATGTCCATGTCGAGCCGCGAGAGAACCCGACGTCCCCAACCGACACTCAACCGGCTTCATCCGTAAGCGTACAAATTCCTTTGTAAGGTGGGCTAACGCATCCGCGAGAGCATTTTCTCTTTCCGGGAATCTCGTAGATCGTTACATTTGGAATCGTTCCAACAACTTCATGTCATACCTAGCACGCTCGAGTCTCGGCCGTACCCCGCATCGTCCGACGACCTCGTTGATCGATCAATCGTAAATCCCCGTAGATGTTGGATGTCTCCGTTATCCCCATTCGAATAGTTAACTCTTAATCCGGGGCCATGAGAGCTTCGTATTCGGGCCTCGTTGTTCATACATGGTTTCGTTAAATGGTAGGTGTATCTTAACATTCCCGCTCTGCGCTTTATAAATATTAGTCCGATTCCTCGCTTTACCGGGCACCATCGTTTGCGATTCTTATTCGCCGAAGATGCTCCATCGATGGCCAGCCCCAACACCGATGGTCGGGGTCTTCTAGGCTCATTATCCGCTCGTCGTGCAGCCGGCCGTCGAGAGGCGCACTCACAGGTGAGGGTGTGTCATGAGGAAGTCTCGGCTAGACTTGTCCTTTACGACACGAAGCGGTATGAAAGTTATATCGAATTGTAATAGTATCATCGAATTTACAAGTCTGCCGTAAAGCGTCTACGGTCATCAAATATTGCAACGGATTAAACTTTGAAATAAGGCTTCGACCTTATGAGAAAGCATGTACGTTCCGAGCTTTGTTGGCCGAAGACGTGGGCCAAACAATGCTTCTCAATAGGAGGATACTTTATTTTCGTCGAATTAGATGACTACTGGTAGTAGAGAGCATTTTCTTTTCCCCGGTCATTGGACTAGGCTAAAGGTGGCTCCGAGAGAGTCGTCTAAAGCCGCAAGATAAAGTATTAACTGACCCGAGATCGGGGCCGCTAAAACAAAGAGGTGTACTCAACATCATTTAATGTCCTCGAAGGCCCACCGGTATTTCTCTTCCCAAACGAATTCGCATCCTTTTTAACTAATGCCGAGAAGGGCCGACATCTAATTCGACAAATTCGAGATAAAGCGTCGAAGATATGCCAACTTCCCTTGAAAGGATCATAGTTGTTTCAAAGTTTTGGGAGGAGGCATTTCTAAGATAGCTTTAATCTCTCCGGATCGATTTCAATTCCACGATGCCTGACAACAAATCCTAAGAATTTCCTGTAGGTGACGCCAAAGGCGCATTTCAAGGGATTCAAATTAAGGTTATATTGTCTTAATCGCTCGAAAACAATTTCAAATCATATTGTGTGATCTTCTTTTCAAACTTTGCTTTTTGATGACCACATCATCCACGTAAAGACTCTGACTCTGTCAGAAATGAGATCATCAAAAATTTCGCTATTGCTCTTCGTAATTTTACCCTGCGTTCTTCATCTCCTTAAAAGCACACCACCGTGTGCGCATACTCCGATCGGCATTCCTCAAGGCCGAGCTTCTCATCTTCCGGTGCCATCTTTATCTCTGATTGTATCCCCCGATGATCCATCCATGAAAGGAAGATTTCATGTACGAAGCGATGTCGATCATCACTTCTAGGACCGGTAAAGGAAATTCATCCTTTCGGACATGCCTTGTTCGTATCTCTAAAATCTACGCAGACTTCGATATGTCCATTCTTTCGATCGGTACCACATTGGCTAACTAAGTTGGATATTGTTCTTCGCGTACGAATTTAGCGTCTATTAGCTTCTTAATCCTTTAGCTATAACTTGTTGTTCAATTCCGTACGCATTCTTCGGGGGAGCTGCTTGACCGGAACGGCGTGGCTAGTTTGTGAACCGCTACTGAGCTAATCCTAAGATTTCATCGTAAATCCAAGCAAAATAGTCTTTAAATTCCATAAGTAGTTTGACCATGTTTTCGAGGTCTTCTTTACTGAGTATGGAGCTAACAAAGGTTGATATAGGCTCTTCGCTAGTACCCAAGTTAACTTCCATTAACTCGTCTATTGTAGACTTAATTTCTTCTTCAAATTCGGTGGAGCATTTCCGATTCGTTGCATCTTCGAGATCATCCGAGGCTTCTAAACAAACTTCACAGGGCTCGCAAGTGACAACCACAAAATCTCGTATCATCAAATGATCCTACCGTGCCGAATCCGAGATAGTGCCTCGAATTAGAGGCCGACTAGCATTATTCCATAATTTTTAAAGTGTTGGGATTGACCTTGTCCATCGTCGAGGTAAGACACCACGTTGAATTAAATTTTGAACACAGGAGAATACCACTCAAAAGGTAGTTCCATTAATTCTCAAGAAGTAACATCTTCAAATCAGACATCATTTTTAATGGAGGAAGAAGCACCACGGTAGAATTTGGATCAGTTTAGTACCGCCACTTTGTACCTCTTCAATACCTCATACCCTCGACCTTACTAGGATAAACATCGTGGTCGTGTATCATAGTATGCACATAGTGATTAATCTTCGCATACATTGATTTGTATTCTTCGTTCTTTTCATCTTCGAGAGAGAATCCCGAACCGGGGTTTCTTTAACTTACTCGTCGCTTCTTTTCTTGATTTCTTCTTCTTCGGAACCGTTCTCCCAACTGCCAACGTCGATGACTGCTTTCTTCGTCCAACTATTCCACCGTGCCCCACGACCTCTTCCCTACTCTCTCGACCTCGGTGCGAGTTCGGAGAAACCTTCACCATCTCACCGTAAGGGAGTGGTGAGTAACTGCTGGACTATAATTTCAGGTTCTTCATCGTCTTGAACTTTTTTTTGCTTCATTTGCACGCATTTCGGAGAAGATTGTTTTCTTCGAGGCGCGTAGTAGGTCGCATCTTCTACGGCTTCCGATTTCATGCACTATGAGAATGGCTCGCAAATCACCTTCGATACACTATTCTCCTCCTCTTCATAATACTTTATGCAATCGGTGTAGAGACGACTGTACGATCAGGTTCTCATGGATCCATGGCCGACCCAAAGAGCGTTGAATGATGTCTCTGGAATCAATTATATGAATTCGAGGTTGTCTTGCCAAGTCACCTAGCTCGTCACGTTGCAATCGATCCCGCAGCTCTTTCTCCTTTTTGATTGAAGCCTCTTAATAACATCTTATCTCGCTTCAAGCTCGCGAGCATCAATTTCCAAATATGCCAACGTCCAGTGTGTACCTATTATTATGTTGATCGACGCTCCTGATCAACCAACACTCTGTAGAGAGCGTAAACTTTCCAATAAAGGGATCGAAATGTACAAATCCGTCGATCGAGGGATCACTGTTCTAAATAATAGATCATCGTCCGTGAAGGTAACACCTCATTGTTCTTTTAACGAGCAAACCTCATCTAAGGAATTACCTCCGCCATTCGAGCTAAGCAAATTTCCGGATCAAGTAAAGCCTCGATCGTATTTTCTCATCTCCTTTAACAGATCAGAGCGTCGTTTATGCTTAGCTCGCTGGTAGCTTCCTAAGATGGGCTAACACGTTATAATCTACCTTATTACCATGTTCGGTTTCTTCTCGAATGGGCAATTTTTCCCTACTGGGTTGGTTCTTTCGAGCAACCACCGCTTCTTTAATCCTTTGGACCCATTCTCGGGGTAGAACTTTTCTTCTTTTAGGTTGACTTCAAGCATTTGCTCTAAATCCGGTGGTGAATCTACCGGTGTCTCCTCTTGAATCGGAACAACCGGCTCTTCGAAGTTGCTTCGAATCCGTAACTCTAATTCTATCATGATTGAGCTCCTCGAAATTCACAAATAGACTTCGTTGCTTGTTGAGCTTCGTAGCCATCTATGTGAATGTCTTCTCCTTCGTTGTGGTCATCGAGGTCTCGCATGATTCGAGAATCATTTATCATATTGGAATCGAGATCCGGATTAGGTCGGTTTCGTCGTTAGTTACGTAATCGTTAGAAACAACAAATGTAGCGTCAACACCAAAACTCTTATTATTATAAGATCCTACGGGGCGAGCAAATAATCATACAGAAATGAGATTCAAGGATTTCTCCCCCGAATCGGAAACAACCATCCTAGGATAAGGTACTCAGTCTACCCTTTCGAGCCGTCAGCCTTCTTCTCTCCTACGATCTTCTCCTCCCTTCTCCGGGGCGGTTCTTCAATCGTAAGCGATAAGACCAGCCTCCGTAGGTTTCAAACTCGTCGAAGCGCGCACCGAAGCGTTCTCGATGTAATCCAAAATTTTCTTCGAAGATTTTGTCCGTACGGTACTCCATCCATCATTGGTCATGTAAGGGTCCGTCGGAACAATAGGATCCGTTGAAATAACACACCCGAACCTCCCTTTGGGGTTCCTTCATGTATTCCTTCGGAATCATTATGTTCCCTTTCCGGAGATTGTCATCAAGCCAACCTTGAAAGTGATGCAATCCTCTATCTTGTGCCCGAGCATCCCGTGGTAGGGAGCGTAGTTTGGATGATCTTTCTTGTTAACTTCTTCTGTGCCTCGGGTTTGCGTGCGTAAAATTGGGTGTCTTCATTAAACTCGCTTTTAACATCTTCGTTTACCGCACGCTGAAATTAGTATTCTATTCAAAAATTCTTTCGTGTACGTTGTGGACGACAGGTCGCTCACAATGCCGAGGCGACTCATAGCTCGGTCGAGGGCCGTTGGTAGTTCTATCGAGGTTGCTGATAAACCCGTCGCGGTGGCCGATAACTGAAATGTGGTCGCCCGGTTGTATCTCGGCGTGGCTGCTTGCCTTTATCTACTCGCCGCGATGATTCTGGATTTCTCTTTAAATAGTTTTACGGCTTCGTTTATCGGTCTTGTCAACAAAACTCGGTGTGCTTTGCTCCTTCGCAAGCTCCGATTCTTTCTAAGCAACTTCTCGAAAGTCTTAATTATAAATCCTTTGGAGGAGAAGTGCTATCGGGCCATGGATACTCTTCGCAGGATACCTACCGCATGCTGTTCCCGAAGCCGAGGCTCACACTTCATGCTTAAGTTTCTCCATCGAAGTATGTAATCCACTAGAGTTTCATTCTATTTCCGTTGCTCTACCACTAAATCACCGATAGTGATGTGGTGTCGAGCTTTGGCAAACCGCTAACAAAGAGGTTTTCTAACTCGAAAGGTCTTAACCGAGCCATTCGGGCAATTTCGCATACCGCCGAAGGCAATCCCCGACAAACCGTCGACAACCGAAGGAAGAGTAAAGCATCACTTCCACCGGCATTGCAACAACTAGCACGAAAATGTGTGACATGCCGTTCGGGGTTTCCCGTACCGTTGAAAGTCTTGAACAAGAGGTGGTACGAAGCTTTTCGGTGATTGACCGCATCAAATCTCTTCTCGCAGTAAGGTCTACTCCGTCCGAATAGATGCACCACTTGGGCCTCCGAGCTAAGGCTTCGTACCTTGCCGTTCCACCATGTTCTCGATATCCTTCTCGGAATCATGCTTGCGTAGAATGATTCTTTGGTTGTTCATCTCCGTTAATAGATGTGATCTCCTTTCCTCCGTCCGGTGATGTGAATAATTTCTGTGGCTGTTTCGAGGTCGTTGTACCGACTCCGGAGAGCGGCTAAGGCAAGAATATCTCTTCCATCCTTTTGCCATCCGGGAAATTGTATCATCCTTTTCTCGAAGTTGTGCTTTCATCACATTCGGTTCTTCCATTTTCGTCGATGCAGCGCCTTGCGAAGCCGCCGATGCCTCAGCCTTTGACTATATTAATTTCGGCGTACTCTTCATCCATAAATTCTGATGAATCTACTTCTTGGGCCTAATTTTTCTCCTTCTCACAAATCATTTGATGTCGGTTCTTAGCTTGCCTATGGCATCCTCTAGTGGCCTCTTCCAAACGGTTTCGCGTTGTAATGTGATGAATGTTGGACTTCTTTCTCAAGAGTTTCTTTTAATGCAAGAGTACCCCTTCGCATTTCCGGCTTTCTCGACGAGACTCTTCTTTCCGTAACATTGTGCTTGTATTGGTTCAGCAATAATAGGTTGCCACACCATCCTTCTCGCAAGAGAAGGCCCAGGACCGCATGGTCTATCGCCTGTGTGTCGGTAGGTGGTGTCCTCCCTAATATGGTGTTCGATACGACAACAGCGAACTAGCTCGCACTTCTTCTTCCTGGCCTCTCCGGGGCAAAGGATTTGGTTCACTCGCGTCCGAGGCGAGATTTTACCGGCACTCGTCCCATTCTTCTTAAGATCTCCTCGATACTGTGGCATCCTTCCTTCTTAACTAGTTTCTCTACTATGGCTCAGCTTGAGTAAGCGGCGTAGTCTTGGCCCTCTCTCTTACAAATACTATAGTACATGTGTGTTCGTGGTATCGTGGCAAATGGCGATCCTCCGACATCTTCCTCATCCGATGCAACAGAGAGAGGGTGAAACCTACTTCCTTCCAACAAGAGTGAATACTTAGGCAGCTCTTTCTCTTCCTCGTAACTTTCCGTAAAAGCAACTCGCTTGTACTCCCTTAGCCTTCTCGATCCCGGCGATCTTTTCGCTCCTATTTCTTTCGAGTTCGAGTCGTGTGCAACTCTTAAACTGGACCCTATCT
The DNA here is from genome assembly GCA_022702705.1 of Papilionanthe hookeriana x Papilionanthe teres. Taxonomy (NCBI): domain Eukaryota; kingdom Viridiplantae; phylum Streptophyta; class Magnoliopsida; order Asparagales; family Orchidaceae; genus Papilionanthe; species Papilionanthe hookeriana x Papilionanthe teres. The sequence continues at coordinate 52,034 of JAKZJZ010000020.1, forward strand.
CGAAGACAAGAGGTATTATAGCAAATCTCGTACCCTCCACCTGGCATGTGCTCATCACAAAATTGGATTTCCTTCCCCTTCAATTTGGCAGAGCCGGGTAGCAGAGACGATTGCATCGGTGAGGGTAGAGACAACAGTCTCCACGAACAATAGTATTTCAGGTAACCCCTTTGCAGGGGAGGGAACTCTTGAGTCGATTTCCAGTTAAACTCCAATTACGGCCCTCGCCTCTCGGCACTTTGTCCATTAGTGTGAAGAGGGTGACATCAGCAAACTTAATATTTGTATCGTTGAACTTCGTCCAAAACGGATGATTCCATTGTCGGCGCTTCATCCTTATAGATGTCGAAGTCCATTCCATCGGTGAAGGAGAAAATTAACTTTGGTGCAAATATTTTCTCGGCAGTGGTAAATTCGAACGCGTCCCAAATTATGCTTCCTTTTGTTGCAAAACTTAAGATGACAAGAAAGAGTCCGAACACTTTTTTAGTTTATCTTAATGTATTTGTGATTTAAAAGAGTTCGCTTATGAAAAGGTTGTTTATTAAGGAATTTGTTTGAACAGAACAAAATGATTAATGGAGGAAGGTTAAAAGGAAAGGTAAAGGACCCGATTCGTAATTAGAAAGGAAGAGAAAGTCTTATAAGACCTCTCAACCCGAAGGACCGCTCCTACCTAACACCTACTGGGTCCACCCCACCAGAAAGAGGCAAATGGATTTAACCCTTCGTTTAGAGGTTTCTAAATAAAGGCTCCAAAAATCGAGAGAGCCGACTATACCCATTCAAGATAGAAATGAACGTGGTATGCCAACAAAAGAATGATAACATCCATCAGTGGGTGGGCTGACTCACTACCGATTTATGAAAGCAAAACCATCCGATCAAAATGAAGAGAGGAACTATTCTCAATGGGAGTAGCCGAAGTTGCTCAGATATTTTTTAGGTTTTAAGTTTAATATATATATATATATATATATAATTTGAAAAGTAGTATTTGATTTTGAAAATAATTTTAATTTTGAAAATTTTAAGATATGAAATCAAACCGATCTCACATCTCAAATAGTTTATATAAACGAGCACCACACCACAAACCGCATATCTACTCAAGAATAGACACACCGCTTGATGGTGGGCTCGATTAAATAAACTAGAAGATTTGTGACATCCGCTTAGTCTGCGAACCAATTTTTATAAGCCGACAAGTTCCAATGCTTAATATAAAGGAATTAAAATGTGGTTTATATTACTCCGGGTTCTTTAAAGTTCCCTATAAGGGCAAGCCCTTACAGTTAATTACATCTTAAATGACGGGAGACACTTAAAAAAAAACTCTCGATAAATGACATGGCTTGGCCTTGCTAATTTCAAAGCTAATATTTCAAACAAATTGGATTTCGGAAATTTCAATAGGAATAAATTTCAAATTTGGAACAGTTATTTCAGGGTCCAAAGGAAGAGAAGTAGAGGATGTCACACCGAAGCGAACTTTTGTGACTTCCCGACTATCCTATTATTTGGCTTCAATTTGAGAGTTTATTTAATATTTCAATCCTACCAATTTTAGTTAATTAGAACTTATACTTGTATGATATAATCACACAAATAGCCTCGAAGATGTGAGGGTTTATGTCGTACCAAACGACTACCTCGGAATCCTAAAATCGGTTAGGACTTAATTTGCATAACATGATTATGCAAATGCCTAATGAAAAGTTGAGGATTTATGTTACATTAAAGTAAACTACCTCGAAATCCTATGGTTTATTATTTAAACTAAGAAAGTTTTGTCGATGATTCCAGTTTTGTCGACGACGATGGTCGTGCTGCCCACTATGCTCCAAGCTCGTTGTTGCTGCGTAGGTTTAATTTTAGAAAATGATAATCAAGAGATGAGAGAAGTGTTTTTGGCTTGTGGAGAAATCTTAAGGTTCAAAAATTTTTAATATTTCATTAGGGAATCTTAAAGTTGATTATAACAACACCCGCTAAGATCCCACGGTTCCATCATTCCGGCACCGTTATTTTTATCGGATTCAATTAGTCCGTATGCATTTATTAAACTCAACCGAAAGAGTTCCACACTTTCATTTATACCGTGGAAAATCCCATTACAACACGTAGGTTACATCATCTGCTGTATTCCCGATCATCCAACGAGACATTTTAATTTAGTTGTGAAGCTTGTAGTTTTGTGTTCTGTTTGTGATTAAATTTTGAGTTGTTTTATATTTTGAATGTTGTATGGTGGAATTTTAGCTTGTTGTGACTTTTAATTTAGTTTTAGGTTTCGGCTTTGTGACTACCCTAAAGGTTTTAGTTTTCATGCAGGTGTCAATCTTATTTAACATGCAAGAAAAATAAAGTGCAGTACAGGTAAGTAAATTGCAATAAAAAAATAAAAGCGTACCCGGAGGGTCTTCCCGTCATTCCAAGCTACACTTAAAACACATGTTAGAGAATTTATATAATTTGCAAGAAAACAACTAAAGTAAAGCTAACGAAAGGTTTTAGTTGTCTACTAAAGTCCTAATCCTATAGCTACAATAATTTCTATGACATCTAAGTTCTTGTGTTTTGTTAAGGATGATTTTCTTTCATCAAAGAACAATTAAGTTCAATCGTTCTTCTAAAACATCTCATCGTATCGATAAAGTGCTTAGACTCCAGTCCTAAACATCTTTTCAATACTTCGAGATTATTTTGAGTACAAATGAATTTTATTGTACTAGTGAATTAATCATCCAAAGTTTAGTTGAGTTCTCGCTTCTTGCTCAGTTGAACTTGGACATTTGGGAAGATTGACACGAAGTACATTGATCTCAATGAGTTCAAAAAACTTTTAGCGCTTCTTCATTATCGACTAATGGAGAGGATTCCAAGGGTGATCATGAGGTAGACGATAAGTGTGGGACCTCTCATTTGGAGGAGGAAGTCAACTCCCCCGATGAAGAAGCAAACGAGGTTAAAGGGGCTTCCTGACTCGCTCTGGTCCTCACAGAAAGGGAAACAAAAGAAGGAGCTTTGGCCTGAGAATCCAAAGGAGCAACGGTAGTCAGTGACATGTTGGTTGTGGCGTTGACTGTAGAAAATGTAGGAGCTTTCATCATGGTTCTGTCTGAAGTCCCTTCAGAAGGCAACTCCCTCTCGTTGCCTTCCCCTGCATCAACAAAATGAGAAGCACATTTCTTGGAAATAGCGGTGACCTTACCATCACCTTGTCTTGAACAACAACATTACCAAAAGTTACGGAAACAAGGTATCTGGAGGCCACACTAAGGCCGGTCCTCATCTCTTACAAGATTACCTGATTCCAGGATGTGCTTCTGTTTTTGAACCTTAGCAGCCAACTTTTCATTCACCAACTTCTCTTGGACCTCCTCTACAATGTCCTAGTTGTGTCATTGCTCTTCTGTCATTTTACATGCCAACACACGGATTATTATCACCTCAGTGGTATATTAAGGAAACGAGAGATGATGGTCAGACAACATCTCCAAGGCAATGGTAATGTTCTTTGGAAGAGACTTCGACGTGATTATCTTACACCATGACAGCTCGGTATGGATTTCCTAGACAGCAGAACAGGAATCAGTCAGGAACTACTTCTTTCAATCCTTTATATTATTCTCCACTCCTACTAAGTGGACTTCCTTGCCTGCTGAAAATATAGCGTAGTCCTCTTTTTCGACCATGAACGACAACAACTATCTAAGGAGTTCAATCGACCATGAAAGATTCTCCCGCTGATAGAAATGGAAAAAAGTCATGCTTGTGGCTACGGAGTTTGGCATCACTTGCGCTGGAATAACCCCATAGGTGTTAAAGATGCTCTGGAGCCCCTGACATAAGGACAACTAGAGTCTATACTTGAACTAGTCACCGTTGAAGACTAGGTGTTTTCCTAGAGGATCCGTCGCTCACACTGTTATAGGCAACTTCTAAAGACCCATGCTCTCGTAAAGAACATACATTCGTTCTAGCTTCCTAACGTCATTCTTTGTCAGAAACGAATGGTCAGTGCCCTTCACCGAGCCAAACATGGCAGGCAACTGTTTGAGGGTTATCTCGAGAGACAAGAGCAGAACCAGCTGAAGGATGAGCGGGAAAGAGAAAACCAAAGAAAAAAGAAAAAAAATAAAATTCTACAAATTGAAACCAAGTGGACCCTTTCCCTATTTATATGGCAGACACGTCAGACGAAGTATCACATAGTGATCAATATCACACTAGGCGCCTTTTTAAAAATTCATTAAAATACCATTTTATGGTGAATAATTTTATTGTAGGACTCGAATAAAATGTTTTATAATGGAGTCCTCTAATGCCTTGGTGGGGACATGCCGCTTCAACTTCTAGATAAACATCTCTCCACCTAAGATACTCTGATCCACCTGATAGTTTCCATGTCTTATTTCGTCAGATCAGACATCTCACATAGTGCCTCCAATTTGCGTAACCCTAGCTCGCCTTGGAGAGCAACGAGCTCCATTCACAAAACCACTACTTCAGCATTCAAGCGAGCTGACAGCTCTTGCACATAATCCACAGCCAAACCTGACGAGTCCCTCAAAAGAGCTGACTGGCCTCTAACCAGCCTATCTCGCCTTCTCGGTGCTTTATGATCACATGGGATTACTTCATCTTAGACGGTCCCCATAGCCAGAGAACTATCACGTACGATGGGTCGGGCGACTTACAAGGGTCGAGGGAGGGAACCCCACATCTCCAACCTGAATAACGACCACCTTGGTAGGTGTAGACTCCGCAGCATTCTTTAACAACCCGCTATCATAGTGTTCATCTAACTTGGCCAATTTATCCATAAATCTCTCCATAGAGGAGACTGGCTTAAAGACCTCCTCCCCCTCCAGCACCGAGACGCCCCACTTTCCTGCTACAACTTCTAGAGATTCGTGGCATCCTCTCTTCAGCTCCTTACCGCTCGCCTCAGTCGGAAGAGCCCGTTGGACCTCAACACGCACACCCAAACAGGCTCTAAGACCCCTCAATGAGGCCACTTCAGCAACTTACCTTTCGTATCATCAAATGGGTCGACTACGTCAACCAGGTCAGATTTGGGCCTCGTTAGTTTTTCCTTCGTCACCACCTGGGAATCTGAAACCCTGCCTATGCGAGTCTCTTAGGATCCACAATGATTCAAAATAATTTGTCAGTTATAACAAGCCTCTATTGTGAAAAGAGAAATTGATAAGAAATGATACAAGACTCAATTCATATATATATTTATAGAGCACACAGGGCACTAAATCTTAAGAGAGCCATGTGTTTAGTCAATTCACAAATATATTGCTAATGATTTTTTAATAAATTTTCATGTTCTCATCGCAGTTTTCATTTTCAAGGAGCAAAAAAACTCGGAGAACTAATATGTATATACCAAAAATACCAGCATGAATCTTAAAGATAATTAATGACCAAGAGAAAATGACCTCCTTTCAAGGTAAGCAATCAACCGACGATCCAAGGCCAGGGGATGATGCTGCATCTCTAAACTCAGGATAGGTTCAAGCTCCAAAGATGGTTTTCCGCTTAGTAGTGGCAAGACTTGTCAAAAGTGAGACGTGAATAACCCTGACAATGAGTCTCGACAGAGCGTATAGGATGTGATAAGATCCTCTTAAGAGATTGCAAGATTGAGAGATCCAACCGATACGACGAACTAACCAGGTAGGCGAGACATGAGCCCTCTATAACTTGAGTCGAATGGAAAATGAGCTATGACACACTATGAAAAAACTCAGTTAATCACATTCGACCGATTAAGCCCATGTACGGACCGAACGTCCACCTCACAATTTGACCACTTTGGTCGATTGTGCTAAAGGACACCAAGCAAGATTGTCATTCAGTCAAGCATCTCGACCAACCAATGCATACCCTAGAGAGCAGAATGTCACTCAGCTGGTCTCCTCAGTCGGTTAACTTCAAGTCAGCTGACCAATCAATTCTCGTCAATGTTGAAATTCAAATTGTACTATAAATATGAAATAAAATCTATACAATCAATTTGAGCTTTAATGTTTTTAAGAACGGTTGCCATAACCATTCCTTCATTTCTGTTATTGTACAAAACATATCTTTATAAGTACAGAGTAAAAATATAAATAAAAAGACTTTTCTCTCGATTCTCCATACAAAAAACTCAGACTAATTCTGTTATCTCTTCCTTCTTTTCATCACTCAACTCTAACTATCTAAAAGTGACCCACAAAAGTCAAATTCGGATCTAACAAAATTCATCAGGGATAAAATAAAAAATGATCTCTAAATAAATTCATGAAAATTGCAGCCCAACAACGTTTGATGCATAAAAAGTATACAGTAGTAAAGATATTAAAATAAATAAAATAATAGCCTATTCATTTAACCTTTTAGCATAAAACGTTCAGTCGTTAAAATAACCAAAATTAATAATGATATATTTGATTCTCCAGACTCCAATAAAACACAAATTAACTCTTTAAAAAAAATAAGAACAGCGAGTTAAGTATCCTTTGTTTATCGTTCGCTTAGAATGACACTGATGACTCAACTCGAGATTTTGGGGCCTTTACATACATACCACCCATTTCCTATGTATTTACATATCTAACACTTAAATTTTACTTTTTTACATTTACGCCGCTCAAATCCATCATATTATATAAAAAATATCAATATTTAACCTTTAAAAGTGGAAACCACTTTCATTCATTCGTAGAGTGGCAATGTCTGTAAAAATGAAGTTCTGTTGTTGCATATATAAATACATCAGAGTTGAGTGGTATGCATGTAAATCTTTCAATCTTCTAATAGCACTTTAAAAGTTACTTTTATAAAATTAATTGTTAAAACTGGCGCTATAAAAGGATTACTTAGCAGCTAAAACAGAAAAAAAAGTAAAATTTGGGCCCCATAAAATTATGCCAAACGAACGAACATCAAGTTTATTATTATTATTTTTTCCTTCCTTTTAATCATATTTGATATTTCAGTAATCCCTCCAAAGCACATTCCAATTAAAGGGTGAATTATTTCATCCGGAGCACACCCAGTCCTGGGTGCGGATTTTAAGGGTACTGAGGGGGTATTGATAGGGTACTGGTTATTAGGTATTGGGTATTGGCTATTAGGAGAGTATTAGATGGGTATTGCGAGAGTATTGGAGGGGTATTGGAGGAGCTACGTGCGGACTGCGTGCGGACTCCGTAGGAAATAATGGCTCAAATTAGAGACCTGACTAAGGGACCACGAAATCAACCACAATAACACCATCACTCAAATCCCTAATTTTCTCCTCAATCGCCTCAATCTCCTCTTCCCCGTTCACTCCGTACATCTCCTCCACCCCCACAAAGCTCAAAAGCAAACCTACCTCATACCCCTTCGCCCTACCCTGCGAGAAATTCACACCACAGCTTACCTTCCGTGCCCTAACCCCATTGATGGCCTTCACGATCTCCGCCGCCGGTATCCCCTCCAGCGGCTTCGCGATCAGAAACCGCATCCCGGAACCCGGCGAGGGGACGATGACTCCGTCGAGATCGGCGATCCAATCGACGGCGAAGATATCTTCGATGATCGGAGCGTTCTGGTGGATGACCTCGAGGTGGGAGGGGTGGATGGCATAGGAGGCAAGATCGGATTTAGAGTGGAAGCGGCTGTGGAGGAGGTGGGTGAAATCGGCTGTCGGGGAGCGGCGGCCGTGGATGGGGCCGGCGGCTAAGTGGGGGACGAAGTCGAGGGTGGAGAGGGAGCGCTGGGAGGAGAGCATGGCGTCGATCTTCGATGGATGGGTGGAGTTGCAGACTTTGAAGAGGACGAGGTGTTCGATGATGGGGGACATGGCGTAAGTGGAGTGTGAACAGCTTGATCGTAGTGGAGGGAAGTGATTATGTGGGCAAGGCAAAGGTAGTTGGTCTTCCAATGCTTATGCATTTATATGCCTTACACTCAACTTTTATATTTAAATTCATAAAAGATATCTTTTATTTTTTAAAACATAATAACAATATTATTGTTTATGTTATATAAAAATTTAGGTACTATATATAAATATGAGAATTTAGATGTGAAATATATAAATACAATAGAACTATGTATTATATATGTAAATTTTTTGTTTTTTAAAAATATTTTTTTGCTTATTATAATTTTAATTGTTTTAAAAATTTGAGATCATTGCATGCGACATCAAAATATTTAGCATTATATGATAATTATAATAAATATTAAGCACATGGGTTATTCAACTATTAAGAGAGAAAAGTTGTCATGTGTGTTATCTCGATTAGGTTTTTCTTTCGCCTTGAATTATCTAGAGAAAAATTTAGAAACATATTTAATTTTTTATTTTAATCATTAGCATTATTAATATATAATGTATGATCAAAGTATATTGAGTCGGATTCGACGACCTTGAGCATAACATGTGTCAAAGAATCAACCATGGCGAATGCAATGAGTGACCGTCGACATGGAGGAAATTATCAAGTTGACCAAACTGAGAAGGCTGACCGAATAAGTAGAGGAACGGCTTGCCATCTTGGGATTAAGCAAAACGACCTCCCTATAAGAAATGATTAGGTCATAGTAATGGTAACCTTCACGATTACTGTGACTAATTAATAATAGAGGATTCCAATGAGATTAGAAATATTTCATAATATAACTTCTATTTACTATAAATATATTAATATTAATATTATCGACTTTTTTTGGAAAACTCTAGAAGATTACTAATATTATACTCTCGAGACTCTTTTATTTCTATAATTTCTCTTTCTTTCTCTCATCCATACACACTATTCCTTGGGTGTGTTCTACGGGCAAATCTGGGTTCAACAACCTAAACGACGTGGTGAGTGTAGATCATGTCACAAATAAGAAGATGAATAACCCATGAAAAAGAATCTCAATCTTGGGAAATCACAAAATGACTTTTGCCCATGAGTTTGTGACTCAACAAATCAAATAGCTCACGAAATAAATGTTAGAGTTAATTAGAGGTGCTCTTGCTCATAAGAAAGCATAACTAAAGAGACTAGTGACGCCCTGTCGCCCCAAAGGATGGCCGCCTTGAATGATGAAAGAGCCCCCAAACTAGAACAAAGAACTCTACCCAGACATTAAAATTTCTATGTCGCTTGACCAACAGAGATATAAACACGTTGAAGTTCCATGACCCTTAACATTGAAAAACGCCTTCTCCTAGCAAATCTTCAAATCAAAGCGCTCGGAACATTTCAAAATCTTGACTTTAGAATCTTATTGGGGACTATCAAATCTGGTATATCATATCACTTCTTCCTAGTGGATTAACAAATCTCTAAATCTGAGCCCCTGGGGCGTTTAAAAATCTCGACTTTAGTATCTTATTGGGCATGGTCGAATCCGTTCGATCATATCAACATTTTTTAGTCGACCATATGCTTATTAAGAATCAACAATGCACTCAAATGTTTACTTTTTTTTGCAACGCTTAGAGGGTAGCACTTTTCTAGTTTAGTGACCTACCACCGAGAGTGATTACCTCCTATATATTTTTCAAGTGAATGTTAATAGACCAGTTCACCAACATGCAGAAGCCCCAAAGAAATTCGCTAGCTCTTTCATAATTGCGTAAAGGTAATACAAATTCTTTTATGCATTCATAATCTTCTTCTAGAAGAAGATGCAAGAAGTTTGGGACCTTGAAACTACGTCACACAGGTGACCACTTCGGTCGAGCTATTGGAACATTCTAATAACCATATATCCCCTGAAGAATAAAATTCTCCCATAACCGCCAAAAAATAGTCATTGGTCCATATTTACTAAAGAGAGGCATGCACGAAGGAGGATGATCACCAAGGCCAAATCTACATTGGCCCATTAGGGTACGCTTCAAGGAGTGTTGGCCATCCCTAAAAGACTGAATTATAGACAAAGTGGTTTACTACAAATATCAATCGTATCCCATGCCACCGAAAAATTGTCACGATGAAAAAAGGCCACCACCACCAACCTATGAACTTCCTAAACCCACGTCGCTAAGACTCTCAATTGAAAAATAGTAGAAACTATCCAAATTAAAGACTTTTTCAAAAAAGAACTAATAATGAAGACATGAGGCTATCTCAAAGACCCTATGAAATATTATGCATATCATATAGATGACAGCCATCGCATGAAAGAATGCTGACATATTCGTAACTTAAACGAAGAACTAATCAAAGCCAGGAAGCTTAAAGAAGTTGTGACACCTAAGGTAGTGACTCAGCAGCAGGGAAAGGCGTTGTTCGAAAGAATTCTCAATGAACCCACTCGGGTTCAATTGATTTACATTGCTAAAGTGTGCCCAATGTGTTTGGAGGAGACGGTGAAGTTATCTAATAAGTCAGCTTCAAGAGACTCCACTCATAAGTTTTCTCGGTAGCCTTAATCCTAGGGCACACCTCACAGTACTCAGTAATTTTCTTTGTTGGTGATGACTTATTACCAAAGAAAATCCCTACAACGACGGTATAGTTTTCACCATTCTTATCAATGGATTTAAAATTTTGAGTATACTAATCGACATTAAGAGCTCTATAAGCATCAATATCAAGTAAATCTTTAATAAGATGGGTTTGGGCTCTGCTCACCTCTAGCCTACCTCTGGGTCCTCTATGGGTTTTCGAGCAAAATAAAGGAAGTTCTTGAGGCTCTGACCCTGTTAAATACTTAGGGGAAAGCCGATAAGAATATTTAGACCACGATACACTTAAAATATGTAGTGTTTTTATGCACATTTTTATACCTATTTTTGATGATAATGCACTTTAATGGAAGGTAATTTCATGTTTCTCTTGTAGGTATGAATAAAATAAATGATTGTGATGAAAGGTGTAAAAAGAATCAAATTTGGAGCAAAAATGAAAGGTATGCAAAATTAGCCTTTGGCGCCTAAGTGCTGATGGTTGGCTCATAGGCGCCACAGTTATAAGTGACGAATTAAATAAAATTTGGCGCCATTTTCAATCGATTTTTGAAGCAACTTTTAGTTTAAACTTCCTTTGCTTCTTTTGGGCGGCAAATTCGAATTAAGAGATGCATCTTTTGGTAGATACATTAAATCTGGACATGATTTAAAGAGATAACAAAGCACCTTTTGAAAACTTACTAAAATGAAGACTTAAGATTATAAAAAGAGAAGAGTTTTAAAAGGAAATTTTAGCGGGAGAAGTTGGAGAAAAGCTTGAAGTGGTTGAAGGGAAAGAGGTAGAAAGAGAGCCTTCTTCTCGCCATATTTTCTTTACTTTTCCACATTACTTTATCAAAGTTTGTATTAGAATTTAGGAGAGTCAATCCTTAGAGTTGGGCGCCACCCTCTAAGGAGTTATTTAGTGGAAAATAAAAGTTTCAGAGGAACTTCAAGAGTCTTGTGGAGAGGATTTTTAGATAAGTTTTTATTTTTATTTTTACATTTGGTTTTAAAATAAGACTTATTGTGTTTTCACTATAATTTCTACTTTTAAATCAAGTTGTGTTTGTGTTTTTTCCATGAGTTCTAAGTAGTTTTCTTCATCTTTTCCCTTTTAAATGATGAAGTAATTAAATTATAGAAGAAAGTTATGTGAAGTATAGGTGTTTAATGTTGGAAGAAGTTGTGATGATTCCACTATCTTGTACTTCATTTACTACTTGATTTGGCAAATTAAGATGTTAAAATTTGTTGTGAGAACATGTAAGAACTAATGCTCAATCAACAATTGGATTGAATAATATGAAACTGTATGGTGAGAATTGTTGTCTGGCAAATAAATAGGGAGATATGATTTTGATTAAGTGTAGAATTATAGGACTTTAGAGTGACAGGCTAAAGCCCCCAATTTGGTTTGATGTTTTAAATTTTGTTATGAGATGTTAGCCCTCAGGTGGAGGGAAAAGAGGGAACTCTAGAGTGAGAGCTAGTATCTTTCTTGCCTAACCCATCTACAAAATTTCGAAACTTCAAATTAACTTATGTTATTTTTAAAACCAAGTAAGGGTAAAGAATATAACTGCTCCTATTTGGCACAACACATTTTGATACTTCCACAACAAAATTCCATAGTTATTTCTGATTCATTGAAGGAGAAAAAAGATATTTTATTCTCATTTGCTTTCATATCATTTAAGAGTCATGTTAATTTTAGTTTCTTACTTTACTTTTTCTAAAAAAAATTAGCAAAAAGAATTTAAAATTTTTAATTATAGAACATAAATTGCAAAAACATTTTGAAAAGTAAAAAGTTATTTTTATGCTTTCTTTAAATTTTTAGACATTTCTGGTGATGTTGCAAAGAAAGAGATATTATCATTGAGAAGAAATATAAAGTGTAAAATGTAAGCATAAATATTCAGGGATAAGACCACATCAGACTAATTAACTAATTAGAAGCCCCAAACTAATTGTGGAATGATAATTCAAGCTTTCAATAAGAATTGAATACACCTTAACTTTTTCTAAATTACAAAACTACCCTTAAGATATCTAAGAGCTTGGTAGTGAACTAGGCTTGATCTAAAATCATTTAATAAGGTTTGGAAAAGAAATAAAAATCAATCATAAACATCCTTAAAATACTACAAGCTCAAATCCAATTAAAGAAAAAAAGTATAAAATCCCTTAACGATGAAGCTTACCCCTAAGATTATTTACATACATAATTCTAGAACATAACTGAGTTGCTTAACTCATGGATTTATTAAAACACTAAATTTCACTGAGCATAAGACTATAACATTACAACCAAAGTTCAACTTAATCTGGATTGATTAATTTAACGTAATAGTATAACCAAATGAATTGGAAATAATCCAGAAGAATTAGAGGTTGTTTGGGGTTATTCCCCAAACATTTTTGTGACATTTTGGACATTTCAGAGGACATCTGAACTTACTATATTCTCTTTGAAGGAAATCATCCTCAAAACTTATAGGGGCTGATATACTTAAAACATATAATATTTTCATGCAAATTTTTATACCTATTTTTTATGATATTGCACTTTAATGGAAGGTATTTGTGTGTTTTTCTTTTAGGTACACTTAAATGGACCAAATATGTCAAAAGAAGTGAAAAATAATCAAATTTGGAGCAAAAATGAAGATGTTGTTAAAATGAATGGGGGCACCTAAGCACCCAGATCTGTCTCCTAAGTTTCAGCGGACAGAGAAGACCTCACCTAAGAGCCAAAACCCTACGCTTAAACGCCAGGTTGTTACTTTGAAATTGCAATGAATTTCTGGCAAATTTTGAAGAGGTGTTTCAGGCATCCTTTGATACAAACGTGGGCAGCTGATCAAGGGTGCCAAAAGACATTCAAATTTCACTTGAAAGGATGCATCTCTTAAGTAAATTCATTGAATATGGACACATTTTGAAGAGACACCAAGATACCTTTTGAGAAAGTTTAAAAGAAAATACTTGAAGGAGAGGATAGAATCTTTTTTTTAGTTCTTGTTGTGTGTTCTTTAGACAGAGTTTTTAGTGAGTAGTTAAAGTTAGAAGTTGTAGGATTTTTACTTAGGGTTTCTTCACACTTTTCTCATTCCTAGTGAAAGAGAAGGTGAGTAGGGATTCCTAAGTAAAAATATATTTTTGTCGTGTTTTACATAATTATTTTGGCAAATTATATAGTCCACAAGTTAATCACCCAGATCGGACTAGAACTGTCAGCGAATTAAGAAGGTCGGGCAACTTCTTTCTAAAAGTTGGTGAATAGCATCATCTGTCTTACGCTCTCCCAAAAGGGTCCCTGAGGTAGGAGATACTATTCTAATGTCCCACTTTTATTACACATAAGCATTATTGCCATTGCCCTTTCCACCTAGACCTCCGACTTACACAAGCCCAATGATCCATATGTGGCATTTCAAAAATCCTCAGTTGCTCATAAAGAATTTGAATACCTTATTCAAGTCTCAAATACCTGAACGTTGGGTTTTACTAGAGGATAAGTAGTGCTGGGTATTTTATTGGAATTGGTGAATTAATGGGTCATGAATCATGTCTTGGTGGGTCTCTGATCCCGATTTTTTTTTACTACGAGACAAATACATTTCTATTTATACTTGTGGTAATCACATTATACTTATATTTTTATATAAAATTTCCTTCTTTACAATGACACCAAAAACTTGATTCAGATGTAAATAAGAAGTAACAGTGATATTCAAACTTAGGAATACTATGCAAGTATACATATCATGGTCAAGTAATATATGAGTATCTGATTAAGCCCCGAAATATAGATCTCACGAGGAAAAATTTTGAAAATTTGAAAGATAAAAAGGTTTTTAGATCACAAATTCTATTTAGAAAAAGATAATTACTTAAACAATTTTAGATGACAGAAAACTTTAAAATGTGAATCTTTTTTATATTTTCTTAAATTATGAAATAAAGTAAAGTATTTACTAACTATAACGAGAATTTTGTAAGATTAAAGAAGTATAGATGAAAATATCTTTTTCCTTATCATGAATAAGTAATAAGTACATGAATTCTGTTGTGGAAGTATGCAAAATGTGCTGTGTCAAATATGAGAAATTTTATTTTTTACCCTTACTAGAGATGCCATAAAGAACATTGGTTATTTTAAAGTTTGAATAGTTTTGAATACTGGTTATGTAGGGAAGATACTAGCTCTCACTCTAGAGTTTCCTCGTTTCCCACCACCTAGGGGCTAACATCTTGAATCAAAACCTAAATGAATAAACCAAATTAGGGGCTTTAGTCTGTCACCCTAAAGTCTTTAATTCTACACCCATAAAAGTATATTTCTTTATTTATTTACACAAAACAATATGAATTACTTTCTCAACCATATAATCTCATGTGATTTCTACGTAGTGTTTATTAAGACAATACCTACTAGGATCTTACATGTTTCCCCAACATATGTTAACACCTTAATTGGCCAAATCTAGTGGTAAATAAAGTGCAAGGATTAAATCAATCACAATTTCTTCCAACATTAAAGATCAATACTTCTACAACTTTCATTTAACACTTAGTTACTTTTCATTTTAAGAAAAAAGATAAAAAGACTACTCATAATTCTTGGAGAAAGCACAACCACAAATAGTTTTAAACGTAGAAACCATGTAGGAAACACAAGAAGTCTCAATTAAAACCAAATGATGTACAAAAATAAAAACTTATCTCAAGTTCATTTCCACCAAACTCAAGTTCCTTTGAATATCTTCTTTTCTCTTACAAGCCTCCCTTTGACTAGTCACCCAACCCAAGAGGGTTTAAATCTCTCTATACAATAGATTTTTACTTAGGAATCCCTACTCACCCTCTCTTTCACTAAGAAGGAGAAAAGTGTGAAGAAACCCTAAGTAAGAATCCTACAAATTCTTACTTAAAACTACTCTCTTCAAACTCTAACTTTCCTCTCTCTAAAAAAACTCAACACACCCCCTTTTTACACACTTTAAGTCCTTCATTTATATTTTCTACAAAATGTGCCATGGTGTCTCTACATAATGTGTCTATATTCAATGAATCTACCCAAGAGATGCATCCTTTTAAGTGAAATTTGAATGTCTTTTGGCGCCCTTAATTAGTTACCCACATTTGTATCAAAGGATGCCTCAAACACCTCTTCAAAATTTGCCAAAAATTCTTTGAAATTGTAAATTAACTGTCTGACTTTAAGCGCGGGGTCTCTAGTGATAGGCGCAGCCCTCTCTGTTTGTTGGCACTTAGGCGCCCCAGTTCATTTTAACACCTTCTTCATCTTTGCTCCATATTTGATCCCTTCTCACTTCTTTTGACATATTTGGTCAATTTAGGTGGACCTGAAAGAAAAACACACAAATACCTTACATTAAAGTGCAATATCATAAAAAATAGGTATAAAAATGTGCATAAAAATATTATATATTTTAGGTATATCAAATTCAGTAAAACTTGAAATGTTACTTGTCCTCAACTGACACTATAATCTTTCAAAACCAACATAAGCAAATAATGTGAATGAGTTTCTTTAGGACATTCTAAAATTTTGTTCTAGAAATGTGGTATTCTAATTTAGAAAAAACCTTAGTGAATGAGACCAATTTAAAGTTTAGAAATTTTCTAAAGTGAAAAAGTATGAAAATATGAGCTCCTATCTAATTCAGAAATACTTATAATTTTTCCAAATATAAATTTTTGGCATTCTATCTTCTCTACTTAAAAAGTTTCATTAAAAATAATTATACTCACTATATTATATCCTTAAGCTTAAGAGTTTCTCAAATCTTATGCATTGAAAAAGATCATATGTGGAACTAATTTTTTATTAGACCTTAATCTTAAAGCTTCTCCTCCCACACTATACTTTACTTTTTTTTCTTTTCATTTTCTTTTTCCTTTTCATTTTCATTTTCATTTTCATTTTCTTTTTTTCTGGAAATGATTACTATATCTGGATAAGGCTTTAATGATTTTGAATTTCACTCTTCCGTTCTTAAAGCAAAGGTCTGATATATCTTTTACTTAAAAGTATAATAATAGTTCTAAAAACTAATTTTAATAAAAGAAATTTAAGTATTGAAAATAAAAGTCTAATCTTTCTATATTTTTTAAAAATACAATATCTCTTACTAAAGATAATTACATCATATGTATCATCTTTTTACTAAGAAAATTTTTAACTTGAAAAATTTCTTCATCACTATAAATTTTAAAGAGATTTTTTTACACATTTCTATATTCAAAATTTTATTACCCTAATATAACTTCATACGCATAATCATTTTTCAAATAAAAAATCAAAGTTATTTGTAGCAAACTTGAGAGCAAATGAATTTTAAGTTTTGAAATTTGATTTTTCATCCCTCTGAAATTTGATTTTTCATCCCTCCCCCCCCCTCCCTAAAAAAAAACTTAGATTTTTATAAAAATTAAACATTTTAGCATTATATATGAAAAGACAAGAATGAGAAATTAACACTTATACTAATAGGAATTTTCATATCCTAATTATGCAGGTACAAAAATTAATAAACAGGAGTAAAAATGATCACAGTTCATTTTGATTTTAATATTAAGAGATTAAAAAGACTTATATGCAGTGGAGATTAAAATAAAAGCAAATCACATAAACTAACATAG
Organism: Papilionanthe hookeriana x Papilionanthe teres; assembly: GCA_022702705.1. Classification (NCBI taxonomy): domain Eukaryota; kingdom Viridiplantae; phylum Streptophyta; class Magnoliopsida; order Asparagales; family Orchidaceae; genus Papilionanthe; species Papilionanthe hookeriana x Papilionanthe teres. The sequence goes on from JAKZJZ010000020.1 coordinate 69,156, forward strand.
CATCACAACTGTAATAAAAAATTCATGGTTGTAAATTGAAATTCAAACATTAAATTCTAAATGAAGGTTAGCTCTATTTAAAATTCCTAAAGTAGCAGGAATAAGTTCAACAAAACCAACAAACCCCATTTAAAATAAAAAAGTTCAAATACATACTACCACATCTTCATCATATAAATACACATTACAACAATCCCTAACGACATTGTTCACTACCATCACAAATAACAACACATAAAATAGTCCAAACATTAACACAAATAACATAAAAGTTCAAATAAAACACAACATAACTCAATCCTTACTCATCCTTATCTCAATCATCATCTTCTTCTTCATCATCATCCTTCCAAAACTAGTAGAATCAAACTGAGTATACTATAGATAAGGTGGAAATACCACACTCTGATCTCCTCTAATAAGTCTTTCCAAAGAAGTGTTGTATTTCTCCTCATAATTACTATGCCTTCCTAAATATGAATCAATATGATCAACATAGTTTTGAAGATTTGATACCTTATCCATAGGATAATCCGTATTATCAATTATAGTCTACAATATTTTAATCTGTGAATCAGGACTGGATCTGCCACTTGATGTAGAAGCATGTGATGTAGAATCACCAGAACTTCTAGAAAATCCTCCTCTCCAGCCAAAAATTGAATATTCCGAATAAGTTTTCACATTCACACTTGTAATAGACTTCGGAGGTTGAAGAATCTCTTCCCAACTATCATATTTAACACCAGCTTGCTCACATAAAGAAAAGATTAAGGAAGAGAATCCCAAACCTACAGTAGTAGCGGCTCTGAAAGAACTGGTAGAAATATGATATATGAGAGATCCAATATTGATCAGCATATACTGCTAAATGTCGTAGGTCAGTGTAGCCCTCTCTCTGGTCACTTCACTAAAATGATTAGTGGCGAGTAAAAGAGCATAAATAATATAATGTCATGCCTTCGCTGTGGCATCCATCATCGATGTAGAAAAGTTTACTCTTCTACCACTGGTAATTTTCCAAAGAGTACTTCCAGCAGTTAACGAAGATATAATCTCATCTAGCTCCTCCTCCGTAGGATTGTAATTGGAATAAAAACACATAGTAGCCGTAGGCAGTTCATAAAATGAATTGATTACCTCATGTGTAAATGCTATTGTTTTTCCTCTCACCATCACTAGATTGTCTTCAGATTTAGGAATATTCACATAAAACTCCCTAACTACAAAGATCACCGCAACAGCAGAGAAACGGCAGAATTGATCTCGCTATCAGTGAATAATAAGATCTTCTACTTCTCCACTCAGATTTTAAAAACATCGCTCAGGGATCAACTTCCTCGATTGAAGTGCTTCAGACTAACTATCTGAGCCTTAGAATTTACAAATTTGTTCGAATCAAATGTACATTTCCCTTTGCTTATCTTCATTCTTGGTGCCATTCTAAAATTTGCAACGACCACAATAAATTCTAGAATGAACTTAAACTAACTAAATCTAACATCGAAAAGCTTAAACTTACTCTTCCTTTTAAAATCCACCAAATTTTATCAAATTTTCATTATGAATAGTAAAATTTCTAAATTTCCACCATAAAATCAAAATCTACGGTGAAAATTAATTTTTTTTTACATAAAATAGAAGCTCTAACCTTAAGAAGATGAAATCCAACAAATTTGGCTTGATTCCACCAAGAATCTTCACATAGAGGGATGCCCTAGGAGTAAAAATGTAAATGCTTTAGGAAGAAGATGATAAGGTGGGGAAGAAATGGTGGGTTTTGGCACTAAAAAACTTCATAAACCGGTTTTAGTGAACCAACATTTAAGTACGACTTTTGCGACACTTAGGCACGGGGTTCTTGGGTTTGCTCGCGCTTAAGAGCGTGTTTTTCCGCTTAGGCGCCAGTGCACAACTTTTGATTTTCCAAATTTTGATTAAAATGTACAACTTCCCAACTTAAGTAAATCATAATAACAATTTCTTCTCTTCTCCTCTCTTCTTTCTAAAAAATTTTCAACATTTCACAACTTAGATTCGATCACAATAACTCACAAAATATTTTCACACAAACAACACTTTCATTAACATATATTCAACAAATACAAACACATAACACATATCTAATCTCATTCCAAAAATTTTTTGGATGAGATACCCTCTAATTCATCATAACATAAGACAAACTTAAATTAAACACTTAAAACAAACAAACACAAACAAACAAGCAAACAAACTAAACATAGAACTTAATTCCATTCTGCGTTAGGTGGACTATATCATTGACCTTCAGTTGTTCCTTCTAAACAATTTCATACAAAGATTTGATAAAACAGACGATGATGAAGAACTCTAATAGAATCCCCTTCAATCCATTTGTTTTCTAGATACATCGTCTTGTCCGCTTCTTCAATATAACTTGAATGACTGAGTTGCATTTTGAGTTGCCAACCAATATGTGCTAAATGTCCATTAGTTTCATTTACCTTTGCCTCAATTGATGCTACATCAGCCTCAATCTTCGCAATTTTCTCCGCTATTCCTTCAATACTAACGGCTAGAAATCCATTATATAACTCTTGCGCACTTTGACTTATAAAATTCTTCTTGACGACTTCCTCCTTTTTCTTTAATTCGTTCTTCCAATAAGACATTTTTGCTATCTTAATACTCCTTAAACAACTCAAATCTCTCTTCTCTTAGACTTAAGAATGGAAATTTTGAATGGGGCAAGTTTCCTCTTCATTTCCATTCTATTTATAGACTTAATTAGAGCCCATACCCATTTCCCACGTTTAAAAACCACATGTTGACCTCAGTTTTGTGAGGGTCATTTCTAAACCATGTTGAGACAGGAAGTCTAAACCATGTTGAGACAGAAGTCTACTAATATTGACTCTCTAAATCTTACTGATGGACAATAAATTCTAATGTCTAGGGAAAAACCTCAATGAAGCCTATTTGACCCAAATCTTAATGACATCCTAAAATGATAACCCTGATTTGATTAATCATTGACCAAACTGGTCAACCCATGACCTAAATGGTTAAACTTGGTCAAAATAGTCAATCCATAACCTAATGACCACCACATTGACCAAACTGGTCAACCCATGACCTAAATTATCAAACATGGTCAAAATAGTCAATCAATGACCTAATGACCACCACATTGACCAAACCGGTCAACCCATGACCTAAATGGTCAAACTTGGTCAAAATAGTCAATTCATGACCTAATGACCGCCACATTAACCAAAATGGTCAACTCATGACCTAAATGGTCAAAATTGGTGAAAATAGTCAATTCATGTAACTAGTCAACCCATTACTTAAATGGTCAAACTTGGCCAAAATAGTCAATCCATAACCTAATGACCACTACATTGACCAAACTGGTCCTAAATGGTCAAACTTGATCGAAATAGTCAATTCATGACCTAATGACCACCACATTGACCTAATACTAACCTAATGACCACAAAATCAATTAAGGCACCAAGTTGTTCAAATGCACTCATTTGATCAATTTAAGACATTAAAATGACCAAATATGATCATTTGGTCAACTATAGTTAAATTTGGTCAAAACACCCAATTTTAAATCAAATTAATGAGATTAATCAAATAATTAACGTTTGAAATTTTTATGATTAATTTATGGGTTAATATTATAATTTTTAACACTTTTAATTAATTACATAGTTAATTCAAAGTGAAATTATAAGAAAATAACACTATAATTCAAATTAAAAATGACATCACAAATGGCATGGTAAATGACTTTCAAATTTAAAACTCCACCATGAAATCATAAATGACATCATGAGAAGTCATCAATGGGTCAGTCATGACCCATGAGACTCATCACACACGAATTAACACATTGGATAACCCATGACCCACCACTTTAACCATGGTTAAAGCTCATCATGAGAACCTCATAAAAAAGGGATTAAGTGGCACCCCTTTTTGAAGCTTGGGATGGTGAGGTGTTGAGTTCATCATGCACCTCCACCTTCATCCAATCAAAGAAATTAACCAAGGTAAACCCATGGTTAAGATCCATTATGACCAAAATACATAAATAATAGAGTGAAGAAAAATATGTGTCACCTTCCTCCCAACACATTAAGTGACTCATCCATTTGCATGAAGTGAGGTGGTCGACGGATACAAGTAACATCTCAAGCACCCCATGGACTATCCAATGGAAGGGGAACATCACTTAAGCCACCTCTCTTACCATGGTTGAAACCCATCATGGCTAATCCATGCTAAGGATGGAAGATGAGGTTATGGTGTCATTCTCCCCTTCAAGATTTTGAAATATCAATAGAACTCATGTACGGGTGGTAATTTCAGCAAGTTACCAAGCTTTATCCACCTCAAAGAAAGACCAATAGAGGCAAGCCAAAACATGGAGCAAAACTCTCACCATGATTGAATTCACCATGAATTAACCTAGGGATGCTCAACCATGGCTGCTACATTGATCAAACCTTATCTCCAAGACATGATGGACCTGTTATCACCTCCCCTAGGCAAGTTTAAGCTTAGCTAAGACTTCCATGGCTATAAATAGGGCCAAACCTGAGAAGGCTAAGGAGAGGATACCAAAATAGGAAACCTAGATACAATGCCCAAATCCTAAACCTTTGAACATCAAAGTTTCTCATTAGAACATAAGCAATTGATCCCACATGGAATTGACCCATGAAGCCCAATGGTTTGCCCTAATTTCCCTACCCGAAACTAGTACAAATTTCGGGCATGACATGAGGTTCTTCAATACTTCAAATTAATCACTCCAGAGGCTTCCTGGAGCCCTACGAAGAGAAGCCCAATCCAAAATTGGCCTTCCCCTTAGGCTCTAATCCACTGTTCAACATCCTCCTCTTAAGCCAAAACACCTTGATAACAAACTCACACCTAGGCTTAATTTAACTTCAAATTGAGTAGGGATTAAGCATTTTGAGGTCAAGATGAAGATGTGGAACCAATCCAAATGAAATCCCATCAACTCATACCAAGGTATGGATCTTTGGACTTAACCCAAGCTCAGGCTTGATACTTTGTGAAATAAACCATTTCACAACCTCATCATCACCATATGGATGTCTTCTTCTTCTTCAGGTGAAGCTCTAGAAATAAAAATCACTCAAATCCATTGAGAATCGAGTGAGATTTTGTTTCTAAACCATGAAAGTCTTGTGAGATAGACCAGAATGAAAGAGATGAACGGATGTCGTCCATTTTTGTGTTTTGGAAATGAACGGCTCTGATTTAATCCAGCTTGATCCTGTATTCGAAACCCTGCAACTGGTCAAGCGCGTTTCGGGGAGTTCGAGGACACGTGACCTCCTCTGGTTATTTCTGGTTAATATGGATTTATTTAAATCCAGATTAACCATAAAATAATCAAAAATAGATATTTTGACATCTAAAGATCACTGAAATATAATAAAAATACCCTCAGATTCAGTGTAATAAGAAGAAAATTATAAGACCAAAATCATAATTTAATGATTTATATTTTAATTTTAATTAATTAATTACTCTCTGGAGTAATTTAATTATTTAAAAATAATTATAAGTCCAAAAATTATGAAAGTTTCAGAGAACAATCTTTTTATCCTTAAGAACATTCTGTGATTTTTCTAAAAGATAGGGAAGTCTCTGGGTAAGAATATTTATTTTCCTATAAACTTAAGTAATTATTTTCAAAATAGTTATAAGAGTTAGGAAATTGGAAAATTACCTTCAAATTGGTTATCATAAATCATAGTGTAACTAGAAAGCGACAAACATGCTCAATCTGTTAGAGTAAGAACCTCACCACCATAATGTTTAGAAAGTGGATCTTCTTTTGAAATTGTATCAATGAATCTTTTGTAAGCATCAAACCTCCTCACTAAAAAGTTTTACAATAATAGGCCAGAAGGGGACAAGTAGTCTTCAATAGCTGCATAGATGGAACAACACAATAGCAAGCTAAGGGACTCTGTGGTTGTGTAACCCTAACATAGAAAGAGGCATAACAATAGGTCAAGGGATTTTGGTTGTGAACACCAACATAGAAAGAGGTAGAATAGAAAGCCAAGTGCACTTGGGTTGCATAATACCAAAACAGAATTATAGCAGGTAAAGGGATTTCAGATGACACTTTAGCCTAGGAAGGGAAAGTGTGTCTTATCCTTCCCTTCTTGGGCCTATATCTTGGCCAAAATTTGGGTAAATGGGAGAAAAAATGCAAAAACTTTAGTCCATAAATTCTCTATGAAAATGTTCTCACATTTTGTGCGCTTTATGTTGAAACCATTCATGGAACGATAAAGACCAACCTGGCCAACCACCTTGTTGTCCCATGTTTTATGTTCTGACTCATCACGTCATTGCCTGTATAACAACCGTCCACAATCATTTTGGTATGACATGACCACTCTGGTTCACACACACACAATTTATACTAGTATAACTCAAGTTAATTTTTATTAAAATTCATTTCTAATAATCAAAATAATTTTGATTGATTTTAAATTAGTTAAAATTAAATTGAGTTTTAACTTTTGCTTAAGTAATTTAATGATTATATTTATTTTAATTTGAGTATAACTTAAGCAAAGCCTCACCAATTCATCAGTGGGTTACACCAACACACATCCAGGCCTTTCCAAAGACAACCCTATCAGGCATAGCCCACAAAGCCATGTTGGAGTTCAACTTGTCAGCTAGAATATATCAAGTTCAAACCAGCCATCCAGGGGTACTGGGAATGAATCCTTGGTTTAGATAGGAATAGTTTAAGGGCAAAAAAAAAAGAAGGTTGACAAAAGATGAGGTCAATAAGAATATTTATTTATATATAAAATTGTGGCCAAAGAAAATGTAATGAACAACCTATTTTTAGGAAGTCATTCTCATCTGATTAATTTTAGCCTTTCCATAAAAAGTTATTAATTTCACAAAAAAAACTTTTATTGTAAAAAAAAAATTTTGTATTGAAAATTTTGTAACATAACAAAAAAAGTGGAGAATCATTAGGAGTTGTAAATAAATACATGAAGAAAAAATGTATAATAATTAAAGTCTAGTTATAATAGAGTTTGATAATACACTTAAGAAAAAGAATACTTGGGTGGATTCTATATTTATAATCTTGATCTTAAGTTTATACAAAAATATATACACAAATCATAATTATGTGATGTGGTATTTAAGGTACTAGTTCATTCTTTCTTACAGTCCTAGTCTAGGGCTACTAATTCATTCGGACTTATTATCTTAACATAGCTTTATATGGAACCCTACTAAATTAAGGATAGATTATGTAAAGCTAAAAGAAAAATAGATTTATGTTTATAACATAATTTTTATTACTAAGAGTTTTAAAGTTATCTTGTGTCATGAATATATCATGCTCATTGGAGGAAGTTAGCTAGGAAATATTAATATAAGAAGTGAGGCATGAATCTTTCATGTATTTAGAATCTCCATCGTTATGGAAAATACCCTTATAGAAGAATAAGTATAGATTTTTAATTCTTGTGAGCATGAGGTCATAATTAAATATAATAAAATATATCATAAAATGCATAACTAACGCAAATAAAATACAATACAAATGTTATATATTAAAAAAGACATTGCTAAATACTACCCTAAATAAATAAATAACCTATAGATCTGTCTATCATAGCACCTATTATGTGTGGGATTGATGTGGGTGAGAGGTTTATTAATATAATCTATATAATCCCACTAGCATATGTTTTTACGCTGAATGTCTAATTATTAGGGAACGTCTCATCCTAATCTATTGTTTTTATATAATTTAAGATTTTGAGAATATATAATAATAATACTAATAATAATAATACTAATAATAATAATCATAATAATAATAATAATTAGCTTTTAATGCAATTAATTTTAGATGATTTAAAGCACATGAATATTATATGATTGAGTAAAGAGGTAGCTCCACCAACCATTCCATGCAACAAGATTAGACAGTGGGGTTCTAGATGTTTAGGATGAAGGCCGAAGTATTTGAAAAGGTCAAAACGCTGAGACACGCAATGAAAGTTGAAGGGAATGGGTTTTCAATATAAAAAAAAAATTATTTTGAAATATATCAGGAAATAATGAGAAGGTGTTAAGTTCAATAGGATGAATAAGTATAAATTTCGCACATGAAAACCTCATCTAGTTGAGATTTACTGGCTAAAAATTAAGGTTTAACTAACTAGGCCAATTGAACTGACTAAATCACTCATTAAACTTATCACTAACTTTTCTTTGGGCTTGCCTCATTCAAAATTATACAAGAAAAACCTCAATCTTACTTATTTAAACTCATCATCATAAAATTTAATCTAGAAAGTGAAGCACCTAAAATTTTTATATTATTTGATATCATTTTATTTTATAAATCATAGTTTCAAAATCATTATCCAGTGAAATAATAGCTTATTTTTAAAATTATAGGATATTGTCTCTATTTTTTTTTTTTTGAATATTCATGTTAATTTTTTTTTATTAAATTGATTATGTCAACTTAAATATCTTCACACTAGATATTGTTGTAAGATAATTGATAATAATCTGTTATATGGATATAAATAATCAGATAGGTATTGTAGTGGAAAAGAATGTCTAACATTATTTAACCACTATTGATGGCCTATATTTTTTTAGTTTAAGCAAGTTGAATAAGTATGCGCAACAAAACCAAGCTCTTATCTTTATCATGAGGAGAAGTTTTGACGTATGTTGATAACTTCAAATGCTTGTGGCTTGTTTAATACCATAACTCTATTCATATCAAAATGTTGACCTCACTTTTGTTGAGGTCTAGTCTTTTTTTAGGCAGCCTAGGGTGTAGCCATAAGACTCTCTTAGTTACCATCTTAGAGGACTAGCAATGGAACCCGTACCCCATAGAAATTCAAAACATTTCCTTGCTTCACTTGGAGTTTTCAAATGCTTAATGTCAAACCTCTAAGTGCTCATGAGTATGAGACCAGGCATTAGGAAGCTCAAGAGGAGGTCTTTATAGGATGGTCAAGCCTTAGTACTTACCACGTGAGGTCTGGTCTGGGTAAAGCTCACACACACACTTGCACTTTACACTTACACTCACTACCTCACAATCCCATACCAAATTTCCTTGGTGCTTAATCCCCTACTTTTTTGGAAACTCATGTGAGTGGTTTCCCTAAGCTCTAGCCACAAGCTAGAGTTTGGTTACTACCACTACATGGAGGGTCCAAATGGGGAATTCCCTTGGTCCATGGCCCAAATGGGCTATCAATTTCATTCAACCCCAATTTTACGAAAAATTCAAACTTTTGACCCATTTACCCCTAAACACCACCAAATGACCAAATTGCCCCTAAAACCCTAATTTCGTCCAAAATTCTGAAAATCAACCAAAATTACCAAATTCTCTCAAATTTCATCCCAAAACATTCCTCACCACTTAAAATACTTAGAACACCTCAAATTTAACAAAATTTCAAAAATACCCAAATGACCAAAATACCCCTTCTAGCCTAAAAATTCTAAAAATTCCTAAAATTTCCAAAACCCCAAATATTCTCATTTCAATTTTGAACCATCAAATTGACCTAATTTGACCAAATTAGCCCAATTTGACCAAAAGCACCAAATTCCCCCTTTAAGCCCAAAATGCCTAAATATTCCCCAATGTCTACCCAATTGACCCCAATCTTGCCCAATCTTAATTTGAAAGTCTAATTCATTATCCTGTTGACCTCATTCTTGGCGAGGTCTAATTTTCTTCTTATGATTTAAGATCTAGCCTTAGGATTCTCCCTTCGACTATCCTAGAGCCTTAGTAATGGAGCCCGCCTCATTTAGAAATTTGAACCTCATCTTTACTCGTTTTGAAGTTCTGCATGTATGGTTCTTGATCTCTAACATTTAGAAGGTTAAAACTAATATGACGGCACTCAAAAAAGAGTCCCTATTGGACCATTAAACCATAGGGTTGCCTTGTGCACAATTTCACCTTCGCGCGCACGAACAACACAATTTGGACAGTTGACATGTTTAAACACTGAATTCGCGTCGCCTGAGCTTTTATTTGCTCCATAATTAATTGAATTAAAATTAATTTTCAAAATGATCCATCACGAGCCGAAATTTCTATGAAAATTAAATTTAATGCATTTTTGACCTGATCGTCGATAAGGCTGTCTGAACGACCACGAAAGACGACACAGACCAGGAAAGTGTGTCCGATACTTTGATTTTACCTACGGAGGACATTCATCGCGCCACGGTTTCAAGTACGGGTTTAAAATGCGCAAATTATTGTTTTGGACCTGATTGTCGAAAAAGTTGTCCGAACGACCCCAGATGACGAAACGGACCATGCGAGTGCGTCCGGAATGTGGATTTTAATTTAGGAGACATTCGTTTCACCACGGTGTCAAGTCCAGAAGAAGAATACATAAACAATAATTATATTACTATTGTTATTATTATTATCGTCATACTAATAATATAATATAAATAATAAAAAAAGACAATCCCTCTTCTCAGGCATCCAAAAAAAAAAAAAGTCAGGCTAACTAAACCCCACACCTCTCTCTCCCATATCTAATGCATGCGCCTATTAAACAATAATAATAATAATAATAAAATCTCTCTCTCATTCTCCTGTAAAACCAACTCAAACTCCTCTCTTCACGAATCAACCTCCTCTACCATCTTCCTCTCCTCCACCATCTTCTTCTCCTCTAACCAAGCAAAACAGTCATCTTCCTCCATCATCTTCCTCTCCTCCAACCAAAAAACAAAAAAAAAAAAAAAAACAGCCATCTTTCTCATCTTTCTTCGCCTTCTCCGGCGAGCTTCCTCCCTCCGGCGACGCTTCAATCAGGTACGTCACATACCTCTTCTTCTTTGCTGCTGCGGAGAACCAAAAAAAAAAAAAAAAAAAGAAAAAGAAAAAAAAAACAACGAGAAATGAAAGATTTACGTCCAAGATATTTGCACACACAAAAAAATAAATCGGAAATTTTACATAGATACCACCCAATTTCTATGTATTTGCATTTCTAAATTTACCACTCAATTTCTATCTATTTACACGCAAGAGAGAGATTTACATAAATACCACCCAATTCTTCTTATATTACAGCAAAAAAAATAAAAATAAAAATAAAATAAAAATAAAAATAAAAAGATAAATTTACATGCATACCACCTAAAACTCACAAAATAATAATAATATAATAATAATAATAACAAAAATAATAATAATAAATGTAAACTTTTATCTATATATATATATATATATATATATATATATATATATATATATATATATATATATATATATATATAAAATAAAGAATATAATAACAATGTATGCATGTTAAACTATAATAAATACACATGAATATATATAAATAAGTAAAATATATAATAACGACAATAAACTAATAATAAAGTACGTATATACATATACAAATATATAATAATATACAAACATAAAAAAATAATAATAATAATAATAAAATGTAGCCACAATATAAATAATAAAATTATATATATATATATATATATATATATATATATATATATATATATATATATATATATATATATATATATATATATAGATATGCATGTAAATAATAGTAATAGTTGTATATAAATATAGATAGATAAGTCAAGAATTAATTGTAAGAATTATAAAAATGATATTAATATTAATAACAACAAACAGTAATAATATATTAATAGTAATGTGTATAATATATATAATGTATAAGAAAAATAACATATAAGTAATGACCATCATATAATATTGTATATAATATCAATAATAATAATAATATAAATAATAATAATAATAATAATAATAATAATAATAATAATAATAATAGTGACAATAATTGAAAAATAATAACGATAAATTGATAATAATATATATGATACAAAATGTTGTTATAATTATAATATATAAGTAATAATAAAGAACAATAACAATGACGTTAATAATAATAATAATAACGATACCATAGATAAATAACAATAAGTAATAATGATGATAATAAATAAAATTTAAATAATCATAATAACATATGCATATATATATATATATATACACAATAATAAAATACTGATTATCAATACGTATACACAGGCAATACTAATAATAAATAAATAATAAATAACAAAGAAAACATGTACATATGCCTATATACCTGCTACGTTTTAGCGGATGTACTCGAAGACTGTCAGGTACACATTTATTTATTGCAATTTACATTGATTTATTTATTAAATGCTTTACTTCTTCCTGCATGTCAGAACTAAAACTTTTAGGATAGCCGTGAAGACAAAACGAAACCAAAATCAAATTCACAACCACGACAATCAAAATATAAGACAACTTAAAATTTAATCACAAACCAAACAACAAAAACAACAATTGTAACTAAATCAAATCATCTCTATCGGATGATCGAGAATCCCTTGGAGGAGGCAACCTACGGCTGCTAACAAGATTTCACACGGTCTGATGAAAATACTGAATTCATTTAGTTGAATTTGGTAAATTAATCTATACTAAGTGAATTCAAAGAAAATAGTGGTGCCGGAATGAGGGAACCGTGGGATCTTAACCGGTATCGCTTAATCAACTTTAATATTTCCCCTTAATAAGACATTAAATTTGACACACTAGAAAACCTGAACTCTAAAACATGATACTCCTCTCATCTCTGCAATTTGACATTTATAAATTGAACCTGCTGCAATGAGGAGCTTGGAGCATATATAGTGGTCAGAACGACGAGGAAGCGAACAACTCTACAACAGCAATCTTCTTTCCTAGAAATAAATAAAAAAGAACCCATAGAACTTCGAGGTGGTCTGCCCAGCGCAATGTAAATCATCACTCCATCTTTTAGGCTTTTGCACAACTTTGTTATGCATTATAAGTCCTAACACTTTTAGGATTTCAAGGTTACCGTGTGGTACGGTGTAAATCCTCCTATCTCGATTTTTGTGCGAATACAAACCCTAAATAAATAAAATTGGCAGGATTGAAATATTAGGTAATACTCCCCTTTAAATTGAAGCCAAACAAATACGATAGTTGGGAAGTCACCGAGGCTGACATCCCCTACATTTTCGTTCCTTTTGACTCCTAAAATAACTCTTCTTAATTTGATCAATTCCCTTTTGAATTTCCAATGTCCAATCGTGAAAGCCTGAACTTTGAAATTCTTGAAAGCAGAACTACTGATCTTAATCGAAAGTTTTTTTATGTGACTCCTGTCATTTAAAGTTTAATTAACTATAGGGGCATGCCTTTATAGGGAACTTTAAAACCCATATAATATAAACCCTATTTGGTCCTTTGTATTTAATAGGTAAACTTGTTGGCCAAAAAATGGTTTCGCAGACCGACCAGATATCATAGACTCTGTAGTTTAGTTAATCGAGCTCCATTATTCAAGTGATATGTCTACTCTTCGGGATAGATGTATTACTTGCGGTGTTATGCTTGTTTAATTTAAACTATTGAATGTATGGTATATTGTCTTATTTTTCAAACATTAAAATATTATTATTTTCGAAAAAGAGATATACGCTATTATTTTAAATTAAACTATTTTAAATCTATACTATATTTTAAAATCCCCCTTTTCAAATTTAACAGCCAACAATTTCTAGCGACTCCCCTAAGGACTGGTTCTTCTCTCCTTCAACGATCAGATAGTTTTCTTTCATAAATCGATAGTGAGTCAATATCCCTAGTGGACCAAACTACAATTCTGTTAGCATACATCGCTCGTTTCTATCTTGAGCGAGTATAGTCAAATCCTTTTTAATTCTGGAGCCACTGTTTAAACACCCTTAAACAGTGAGGTTCCAAAATCTTTCCCACCTCCTCCAAGAGACAAGGTGGACCCCCAATAAGTGTGTTATAATAGGAGTGGTCTATTTAAGTGAGTTTTATGCGAAATCAACCTCCTCTAAATCTCGAAACGGGTCTGACACTTCGTTCATCTTCAGGTTTAACTTGTTACAAACATGTCAAACTGAAATTTCAATACAACAACCCAAAACAAAAATTTTGCCAAAATTTTAAATCAAAAATAAAAATCCTAACAATAAAACAAAATGCAAAATTTTGAAATAAAAAAACTTCACATGAATAAATTTCAAATGAGGCCCAGTTCACAAGGCAAGGGCGTTACTTCAGTACTTTCGCTGGAATTAAAAAAACACGGGACATTACTAGTTTTCGAAATTCTTCAAGTGATAAAAACGATGACATAGCTGAAGCTGAGCTTTACTTCACCGGGGAATTGCCCCGTGATAAGTCTATCCACAATTTAATCTACCAAGGTCAACAATAAAAAATGACATCAACAAGATAATGCGTAGTTGTCCCAACTCTCCCACCGCAATAATAAATAGAAGAGAAAGAACTGGTTGGTTGCCCAAAATTATTCATTATTTGAAAAGCTTAAACAAAGCCCCTTCGAAGCTCCACAAAAAGACAATCGAGAAAGGAGTAATTAAAGACAACATCTGGTGTTTTAACAAGATCGTGACTTTTGTAAAGAATTAAATTAATGTCATAATAACTGGGTCCTCCCTTTAAAGACTTCAGACTGGGTCCTAAGTAGATTTTAGAATGAAACTGTGTGTTTGAAGTACGAGTAATTGATTCAGGATATTACAAGCGTTTTAATCTCTTGTCAAGTGACTGGGTCCTGACTTTCGAACGAACTATATTATCTTAGAATTCATATTAAGAAATATTCGAGGAATATTAAGTAGGGGAGTTTGGACATTCAAAATCCTTAGAGTATGCTTTACCAGATATAGTAATTTTTAGAAAATAAAAGGAACAAAAGAAAGATAATAAAAAAATTGAAGAGCTCCCTGAGAAGAAGCTTGAGGTGAGCATAAAATCAAAAATTAGTGTTTAGGTTCAGATATTCAAAATCATTAAAGTGTGCTCCACTAGATATAGTAATTCTCAGTGAAATAAAAAAAATTTTCTGAGAAGAAGCTTGAGGTAGGCATACAATCAAAAATTGGTGTCAAAATTCAAACATTCAAAATCTTTAAAAGAAATATGTTTCACAAGATATAATAACTCTCAGTAGAAAAAAGGAGCAAAGATAAAAAGAGGCTCCTTGAGAGGAAGCTTGAGGTGAGCATCAAATCAAAAATTGGTGTCTAAAGTCTCCCCTGATTAATAAAACCTGAAATATTCTCTTAAGGAAATTCTTTTGATATTATGTTCAGAAAAAGGTTGAGTGAAGCTGTCTTTTGGTTCGTTATTAACGGGCTTTCAAATATCTTTGGGAAATGAAAAATATTTTCAACATATGATCAGAAATTTTGAAATCTGCTTAGTCCTAGAAAGAAAGAATTGAAGTTAAAGGGTCATATTATGAGCAATTAATGGAAATTCGAGCCTGAAGCACATCCTTAAATACCCCAAAAATTTTGACTCCAACATCAATTCAAAAGACGTCAGAGCTACTTCTTAAAGACAACTTGGATAATCCTTACAAATCAGTGTCAAAGAAATGATGATCATTACGACGGAGCTAAAAATTTACAACAACTTCAGCTGTAGAAATAACACATCTTTATATGTATTTGAAAAAAGTATAATTCTGATAGTACCTTGAAGAGTGAGTTATTTTCTGCACGTACCTTTAGTTAGTAGACGATACCTCAAGAAATGTTGCGCATCATGATGTTTCGAAGACAAACTCGTTCTACAAAGCACAGATGTCGCACTTGCTTGTAACTGGGTCCAAATTCTGACTAAAAATATATATTTACAGCAAAAGAAAAGTCATAAAACTTAAATGAATACAATAAAATTTCAAAACAAATAAATAACAATAAATTCCCCAATGAATGAAACAACGAACAAATAAATAACAAAAATAAAGAATGAATCCATCAAAATTGAACAAAATAAAAAATGTGTATACAAATCAAATAGAAATTCAAACCAAAATGAAATAAAATTCAAATGAAAACAAAATTCAAATCAAGACAAAATTTAAATCAAAAGAGAATCAAACCATCAAAACAAAGAAAATTAGAAAACAAATGTAAAAAAAATTAAAATAAAACCCTGAGTTCCTCTCCTGACTTGTTACCAAATTGAGCTTCTTCAGCCCAGTGTTTTTGTCAATTTCCTTTAAATTTTCTTTCTCGTGTGAGAGAGGAATAGCTGGTTCTATTGACACGGAGCCACGAGGTCTCATAGGTTCTGTTGGTAAGGAGCCACACCATTTCCCACACAAACTTGTTTTGATAAACTCTTCGAGTTGGATGCGAGATACCCTCGTACCCTCTTTCAAATTGATTCTTTCTCACGGGAAATATGAAACTCAAACTCTAAAATTCAAACTTTTTACAAATTTTGAATTCTTACAATGTCCCACAAATTTTCCATGATATTTAAAATTTAAATCCAAATCTTCCACTTGACTCGTTACCAAGTTTAGTTTCCTTAGTCTGGTGTCGTTGTTGATTCCCTTTCAATTCTCTTTCTCGTGTGAGAGAGGATCAGATGGTTCTATTGACATGGAGCCACAAGGTCTTGTAGGTTCTGTTGGCATGGAGCCACACCCTTCCTCAGCACATTCTTTCTCAGCATTCGCTAACTCTTAGGATTGATATAAGTCCCCGACATTCTTTCAGCTCAAATGTAACTTCCCCCAACGGTATTCTGAGTTGTTCTAGTTCTCATATTTTGCTTAGGTTGGGTACGGAGTTTTACTTCTAACCTCTTACTAAATCCTAAGACAACATAACATTTTTTCTTGGCTAGTTCTAGCTCAGATTTAACTTCCCCCGGAGGTATTCTTAGTTGTTCTAGTTCTCCTGTTTCGCTTAGGTTGGGTATGAAGTTTTACTTCTAACCCCGTAATAAATCCTAAAACAACAGACGCCATTTTTCTCGGCTAGTTTCAACCCAGATGTAACTTCTCCAGACGGTATTCTGAGTTGTTCTAGTTCTCCTGTTTCGCTTAGGTTGGGTACAGAGTTTTACTTCTAACCTTGTAACAAATCCTAAGATAACAGACGACATTTTTTTTGGCTAGTTCTAGCGCAGATGTAACTTCCTCCGGTGATATTCTGAGTTGTTCTAGTTCTCCTGTTTTGCTTAGGTTGGGTGTAAAGTTTTACTTTTAACCCTGTAATAAATCCTAAGACAACAGACGAAATTATTCTCAGCTAGTTCCACCACAGATGTAACTTCTCCCTGGAGTTATTTTGAGTTGTTCTAGTTCTTTTGTTTCTATTAGGTTGGGTATGAAGTTTTACTTCTAACCCCGTAATAAATCCCAAGACAACAGACGAAATTTTTCTTGACTAGTTCCAGCTCATATGTAACATCCCCTTGGCGGTATTCTGAGTTGTTCTAGTTCTTATGTTTCACTAAGGTTAGGTATGAAGTTTTACTTCTAACCCCGTAATAAATCCCAAGACAACATACGAGATTTTTATCGACTATATCTTGTTTGGATGTTACTTCCCTGGTGGTATTCTGAGCTGATAGTCTTTTCTTCCTGGCGTAACTTCCTTGACGGTTGCCATTTCTCGACTATATCTTATACAGATGTAACTTCTCTGATGGTATTCCGAGCTGATAGTCTTTTCTTCCTGGCGTAACTTCCTTAATGGTTGTCGGTTCTTAATTATATCTTGTTCGGATGTAACTTCCCTAGTGGTATTTTGAGCTGGTAGTCTTTTCTTCCTGGCATAACTTCCTTGACGGTTGCCGGTTCTCAACTATATCTTGTTCAAATGTAACTTCCCTGGTGGTATTCCGAGCTGATAATTTTTTCTTCCTGGCGTAACTTCCTTGATGGTTGCCATTTCTCGACTATATCTTGTTCGGATGTAACTTCCCTTGTCATATTCCGAGCTGATAGTCTATTCTTCCTAGCTTAACTTCCTTGACGGTTGTCATTTCTCGACTATATCTTGTTCAGATGTAACTTCCTTGGTGATATTCTGAGCTGGTAATCTTTTCTTCTTGGCATAACTTCCATGTCGTTTGCCATTTCTCGGCTATATTTTGTTCAGATGTAACTTCCCCGGTGGTATTCCAAGCTGATAGTCTTTTCTTTCTGTGTAATGTCCTTAACGGTAGCCATTTTTCCACTAGATCCAGTCCGGACAGAATGTCCCCTACGGCTGCCCGAATTGGTATAGTCTCTCTGAGTTTTTGTTACCTCTTTAAGTTGGGTGTAAACCTCTGTACCTTCCATCTTTATCTAATCTTCTTGTTTATCTTAAACTCTC